>APFE030318061.1:46247-100519 GCA_000404065.3 Pinus taeda | reverse complement strand
GACCCCCGCGGGGGGGACAAGTCCCCCTCGCACCCCCCCGCGTGGAGGGGTGTACAAAACTTCCTGGGGTATACATCCCGCTGAAACAAAGACCTCTGAACAATCATGCTCCACACACAACAGAATTTACTTGGATTTATGTTTTCCTAAATGTATGGCACCAAGTTCGTGTTGTTTTCTCCTTTTCACATTTGGTAAAATACAAAATTATTGCATTCACCTTGGCTTACTTCTCTTCTTCTATGAAAATATTTTCATTGTCTTCTTTATAACTTCTCAATTCATCCTTCAAGCTTCTGAGAGTGTCCATCCAGTCAGGGGAGTTCTCCTCCAACCTCTTCCCAATTGATTCCTCTTCCTGATTATTTTAGGATTTATCTATGTTGTGTTTCACTATTAAGTGACTCCTTTTTTTCTAGCTAAAAAATGTGTTTTCTCACACACACACACATACATTTGTTATTTAAGTATGGCATGGGCATAGTAACTTATTGCCTTTGTTTGTTTGAACTAAATATTTTGATCTGGAGATGTTCACAAAATCAAAATCCAAGTTAGTCACATAGAATAAAATACATGTATTCATTTTACCAAGGTTAGCAACCACATGAGTTATAAATCTAAGGAAAGTCAACATATGCAATAACTAAAATGTTATATTAGTTTTTGTTTGTCGACCCTTTTCTAGTCCATTATTGTTCAACCTAAGATCCGATACCACTTAGTATTAGAGCTTCTAACTTTATCCCTAAAGGTCCAACAATGAACCTTTTATCTAATACCACTATGTAACACTCCCTCCCAACCCCTTCTATAATCTTGGGTTGCCGAAGGATTTGACCTGATCTCCAAGGTCTATTATGAAGATGGGGTTATAAAAATCCTCTTTTTCCAACATTTTCAAAACCAATAACAACATATACCATCATGTTCAACTTGTCGAGAGCTTTCTGGTGATATAAATTTTATCTTAATCTAATTTTCTGATTTGACAATCTCTCAAGAGACGCATCAACGTTAAGTTGTCATGTGCCATCCATGTGTGGTCCATGTGGTATTACCATGTCAACATAATATGATTCCACATCATCACTTGGTTTCTATGTCGCTTCCACGTGATCCCTGTCAGCTCCACATGACATGACCACATCAACATAGGGCACAAGACCCACCCAGTCCTCTCCCTTTGTGTTTTGTAGTAGTTTTACATTAAATCTAGCTTGTGGGGAATACCATGCTACAACATTTTATTAGCTCTTATCATCCTCAAACCCCTAGATCTATGGATCCATCACTCTTGAAATGTATCTAGTGTAGGACCCACTAGATGATATCCAACTCACCTCAAATATGGCCCCACACAAAATTTTGTTCCGTCGTCCACATTCAGATATTGGATCTGAGATGCAACCATTCATCAGCAGAGTTATCCAACCTCAACTACATCCAACTTGACGCAATATTTGGTGTGCCCACCACACCCTAGATGTATGGATCTTGGATGTGGGTTTGATTTCTTAAAGGAAATCCATCCAAATGGGATCCGACCTACACACATAAATGACATCCCTTGCCACCATTGTATGTTTGATGCCTAGATCCAATACTTAAAGGGGAATCTTCCTTGATACAAAATGGCCTTTGAAAAAGATATTTAACCCCATGGCATATTTGGGCTGCACTCAAGGGAACTTTTCTTAGTCATCCTTAGATTCTCAACCATATGATCTCTATAGAAACATTATATAGAATGGAAAATCATGTAAATATTAGTATTTTACAAATATTTCATAAGACTAGGGTATCTACCTAAAACACCAAATTTCTAAGAATGATTGGCTCGACCTGAACATAAGTTGTCAATGACAACGAGCCATATCAATATTGAATAAAGGGGTACCAACAAGGCCTAAAACTCATCAAATTCAACATAAAAGAAAGACATGGCTGTTAAGGATTCATCACCCAACTTCCCACTATGCAAGATGAAATATGAAAGGAATTAAATCTCTGATGTTTATTATAGGTTAGTTATCTTATTAAATGAACTAATATTTCTTCATCCATCATCAAAGAGACACACAATTGTATATGATTACAAAAGAGGGCAATAGAACATGTTAAAATAGTGAATATCAAGATATTACAGTTAATTATAGTTCTAAGTTATGCCAATATATGTGTGTGCATAAACCCACATCATTAATAGACTAAATGACGATTAGCTCTCACCTGCTATTCATTTAACACACACAACATATATATTAGACTTATAACCTGTAAGATTACCTACATTCCTGATTATGAGAGTTAGCTACTTAAATTCATAAGAAAATAAGATAACTAAGAACTTCTAAGATACTAGGTTCACTGAGTGAACTTCAGAAAATCAATTACAATCATGTAAGTGATCTCGCAATTCATGAAGATGGTATCCATCATAGCATACAAGCATTCTTTACCACCATGGAGAATTAAGAAAGCTTATCAACCATGAATATACAATTTAGGAAGTATTTCTTAAATCATACAAAACCATGTATCAATCAATGACATAACAAACATAGTCACCATCCACAAATCAAATATGCATAAATCATTATACTTATCTGAATGAATTTTATTGGTTGGGAAGAATGAGGAACTTCCACTCTCCACCCAACTGTAGGCTAGCTACACTGAAATCTCTCTTGCAGCTAACCACCCCCAAGGCATATCCAGAGTCCAAGGAAATGCTTTCACAGAGGAAATTTCACACCAATTGTTTGGTCAAACACTCAAGAGATGGAGTCCACTATCCACGTGGTTCATCAACTACTCTCTAGAAGTAAGTGTAATAGTGACACACTTGTTTCAAAACACATGGATTAACCCAAATTTTAGGGGAGATGTGTCACTTAGTTTTCGAGGATTTAATCCACTATGTAGGTGGTTTAACATCCAATTGGAAAGAACTTAGTGGTTCATCACCCAAAGGAAAGCACTAGGTGGTTCATTAGCCAATGGTGAGCACTGAGTGGTTTAATTAATTATTCAACAAGAACTTAGTGGTTCATTATCCAACTAGTAAGCATTATGTGGTTCATCAGTTGAACTACAAGCACTCAGTGGCTCATGAGCCAAAGGAAATCACTTAATGGTTGAATTCAATCACTGAACTACAAACTGGGAACACAAGTTCACACAAATATGTAAGTGGTCTCAAACACAATAAAATTAGTTAACACCCATAATCATAGGGTACAGGCTCAAGATCGCAGAGCGTCAGACTCTTAAGTCAGCTCCAACACAGCTAAGTCATCCAGGTCACACTTCACAACTGCACATTGTCACAAATCACCCTTGAATTCTTCATTCTTCTAGGAGATATGAATTCCCATGCACCATTGAGAGTTTAAATAGTCAAATATTGAGCGATTCAATTCCCCATCAAATAATTAAACCTTGAATTCACCTTTGTTGTGCATATAAGTAGAATTTCTCATGTGTCCCTTAGTACTGTTAAGAGAGCACCGCCTTAGCTCTTCAGTGTATTTTTCTTAAACGGATGTCTCTTCGATTTGTGAGAGGAAAATGGAAATGGGAACCACCCCATCCCAATCTCTACTCTCATAAATGAGCTGCCAACAAACTCTACCAACTCTAGTTCAATCCTATTCACATCATATTAAAAATTTGTTAGTTAATTCCTTTCTAATTTGGTTGGGTATGGGTCATGGCTTTTCAAAATAGGTGAGCAAGCAAGTTTCCCTGAAACCAGGGATTTGTAATGTTGTCCCTTCCTAAGTTGTGTTAATTAACTTTAAATATTTTTTTTTTAATTCTTAGTCGCCTATCATCCGATCATGGTTTTCCCACACTAGTGTGGTAATAATATTTGACATTAAAAAAAGCAAGGGCCAAAATAGGGGACGTTATACCTTTGGGATCATTAATGCAGAGGCTCATCAAGCAATGTTGTAGCTTTTATATGGTTAATAGGAATGTAGTTTAGATGATGTGATAGTGTATACAAGAAATAGTGTAGATCATATCCAGCCTCTCAAGGAATTTTTTTAAATAGGTAGAAAATATGGTGTTTCTATAAATATGGTAAATGTTACCTTTGGTGTGACCAAAGAGAAGTTTTTAGGTCATATCATATCAATATATTAGATTACCATTGATCGAAAATGTGACAAAATTATTTCCCAATTGTGTTTACCACATAATAAAAAAAAGAATGCAATCTTTTTTTGGGAAAATCAAATTTTCAAGAAATTTATTCCAAACTTTTCTAAAATAATTAAACCTTCACAAAAAAAGGATGTAGAATTAAAATGGAACAAGGAGGAGAAAGAAACCTTTGATAATATTAAAATCGGCATTTCTCAAGAAACTACAACATTACGAAGCCTTTATTTTGACAAATATTTATTTCTTTATACTTTTTCATGAAACCAATCTGTAGTTATTATCTTTACCCAAAGATATGATGAAGTAAATTAGAGCCTATTGAAGCCCCGAAAATCGGGTCAACAACAAGGGGGATACCCGCCCGATCCGGACCTTGGTTGGTAGCTCCTTTTCCGTTTGGTATAACAGGTCCGTTTGGTATAGCGGGTATCACTTCGCATAAAAAGTTAGGCGAAACAGTTGTGAAAAAAATATCGCATAATAAGCTACTCATACATTAAGCATAAATAGATAGCTATCACTATACAAAAGTGCCAAATGACAACTCAGGAATTCACACATTAACATATAAACAACTGAAATTGAATATCACTTTAACACAGGAAATAGAAATAGTTAAGAGATAGAAGTACCATTTATAACTAGTTCTACTCATGAGCTTCAAGCGATAACGATTTATTTCTTCTAAATCCAACATCCACTAAGAGTACAGAAGTGCAACATCAGTAGCAGACATTAAATGCAAAAATTAACAAATCATGTTCCATTCATTCATCAAAACCTCCTCAGAGAGTGCAAAAGTGCATGTTCTGAGGATAAGTTTTTGATAAATTTCTAAACCCTTCTCTAAATGCATGAGAAGGGTTTAAATACTACTAACTATATCTAAAAATAACTTATTACAAAAATTTAGGATACGGTTTAAATGACCGTCCTTTCTCTAGGCAAAAATAAAGCAAAACTAGTTCTAAAATTAAGTCTAACATCTAACTATTTCTGTATTTACTCCTTAATGTCGCAAGAATTTAGCATTAGCTTGAGAAGGGTCAGTTGGCCGACTTTAGCCTTTAAATGTGCTGCAAAAACAAAATCAGTAAGAGCTAGCACTATCCCTTTGGTACTGGGCTTACAGGAGACTGAGTAATTAGAGGTTTTCCATTTCAAGAAGTTTTACCCAACGATGCGCGATTAGCGCTAGGCGCTAGGCGCTAATCGCGCATCGGAAACTGCCTCTGTTTCTTGATTAGGGCTTCCTTGATGCGATTTTCGCCTCTTGCGTGCTTTCCTTTAGTGGATGAAAAGCTGAAATCTTGCGAAGATAATGGTCCCATGAGCTCTTGACTCTAAGTCTTAAACTGTCTACTTTTAATGTCAATGTTGTCCAATACCCATTTAACCATATCTGTACAGGGGAGAATTTTGGGCCTTGCTCCTCTCCGATGCAGGAATGAACAAGCTAACTCTGCAATTGATGCTTCAGATGACCTTGATGAGTTTGTATTAGCTGCAAATCCCATTACCTTAGGATTCTCTTCCTTAAGTAGATTATATGTGCCTTCCCAGGTGGAAATACCCGCGTCTCTGTTGCATGCGGTGTTTGTGTACAAGGACGCCTTTTCTATGTCTTCAGACGTTGGAGCCATTGCCTTTCTTCCCCATAGTTTCCTGTATACTGCTTTGTATAGCTTTCTGTTCTTCGTTCCTGCAGTTTACAAGTGAGGTGAGAGTAATGATAAGAAATAATGACTGGAAAGCTTTAAATGCCAAAGATCTGCAAAAGTATATCACCTTACATAAATTGGCCCTTCGATAAACACAAAACCATATTTCCTTAACAACTGGCAACTACTTCATTAATTAGCATTAAAGTACATAACCAGGTTTCGTTTTATGGAAAAAGCTTCTTCTTGAATGATGAGCCAGAAAGTTCTACGATGGAGTTGTATCACATAATCGCAATATTGCAAGATTGCATGATCTTTCTATTGTTCTATCGTAAGATCGCTCTACCGTCTTATTGCAATATCGCGATATCGCAAGGTTGTATGATCGCAATACGCATGATCGCATGATCGTGGTATGTGTATATTTTGTGTTAAGCAGTTTCTTGCGAGGTGCGATTTTGCGATATGCGCTATCGCATATCAGCGTTTTCTGCGCTTTTTTAGCGTAATTGCGTTTTAAGGCATGCGATGCGATATTCCTTAAGGAGTGATTTTTTCTTTTACCATCATTAAAAAAAAATTGATTTCAAAGGTATTTTCCTAAGATATGATGGTAAGTTTTATTAAAAAGGAAATACAAGCACTAATTCATTTTTTTTAATTTTTTTACTAAGGGTCCCCATTTATTTAGTATTAGTAATAACACTAAATAAGAAGGGGGGTTGTTCATGGCCACAACAATTAGTGATTCACTTGGAAGAACTAGTTATCTATGTCTTTCTTTTGAATTTTCTAAACTTCTAAAATAGAAAATTTTCCAGAAAGTTAAACTTTATTATAGAAAGATAAAGTACATTATGCTTTAACCTGTCAATGATATTTTGTTTCAACTATTTTCAACTTTGATTATTTGCTTCCTCACGCTAGTCGTTGTATTTACATCAGTCATTACTTGGTTTGTAAAGATAAAACAAAGTCTTCTCTGTAAACCAGTTTTAAATATGCTCATTTGTCGTAGGTAGAGCCTCTACTGCCAGCAGGCATTCATAGCCTCGATAGGGTTACTTGTTACCCAGCAATGATCTTGTATCCTACTTAAAGAAACCTACAACTCTAAAAGAAGAATCCACATCCACACTTGTTGCTTTGATTTTCTTTTACTCTTAAGGAGCAATGTCTTGGTTTGATAGCCAATTTATGAAACAGTCATTCACTTGATTTATAACTTTGTTGAACAAGTTGGCTCGTAATGAGGCCCCTTGCCTTTTGATTGCAACAATATTGAGTGACTGCCCTGTTGTGGTATGCAGTATTGGCAAAGTCATCAAGTTATAATATCTGTGAGTATGATAAGCCTGCTCGTGATGAGACTTCTCACTCTTTAAGATAAAGTGTATCCTTGGATTGTTCCTCTGAAAGTTGTGATTTCCTTAGTAGGGAGGAAGTCATTGTTTCCTTAAGATAGGTATGGATGACAATAGTAGAGTTTTTGGAAAGAGTTGTTCTACAGAGAATCTTTATTTTGTTATTGATACCTTTCATTGCACTGATATAAAACAATTTCTCACTAAAGGTTGTTTTCATCAAATTTTATGAAGTTGAAACTAGTATCATATCTAGGCTAGAGTCTTTAATTGTATCTTTCTATAATAGAGATCAATTTTCCAAAAGATTTGCTATTTATACAAGCGAAAGATCAAAATCTGAAAAGAGAATTGATGTCTTTTTCATAAATTCCTAATGTAACCATTGACAACTGGTTTTATGAAAAAAAAATCTAATCTACAAAAAAAAAGAATAATCTTCTAAGGAAAATATTTCTTAAGGATCTGGCCATTAACAGGTAAAGAGTTTCTTTTCCCTGCTAAATCCTGCAACATAAAAGTGGACAGACCTATGACTTCTACAATCTGAAAAGGACCAAGCCACATTCGTTGAAATTTTGTATGTTTCCCTTTTTCCTCATGGGCCTTGTCCCATTTTAAAACTAGATCTCCCATCTGAAAACCTTTTCTGGTCATGATGTTTGAATCAAAAGAGGATTTTACCAATGCTTGATGATGAGCATGAGTTCTTTTAGCCTATTCTCATTGTTCTTCTAACTTAATTATTTCCATTTTCCTTAGCTGTAAGGAGGAAGTTGTTACTTCATCAATATATTGAACTAAAGACAAAGAGGGGATTACTAAATGAGTCGGGAGAACTACTTCTTTTCCATAAACCAAATTGAACGGAGAAGTGTTGATGGAGGCTTTTGTCGTTATTCGATCTACCCATAAAGCATATATTAAAGACTTATGTCAATTTTTATGATTTTGGTCAACTGTTCATTTAATAATCCTGATTAGGTTTTTATTTGTAGATTCAGTGAACCCATTTCCTTGTGGGTAATAATTGGCAGAATATTTAAGTTTGAAACCTCTTTTAAGTGCAAATTCAGCCATTGCATTTCCAGAAAAATATGATGCATTATCAAACATTAAAGCGGAAGGCAACCCAAACCTAGTGATTATAAATTGATATATGAACTCAATGATATGTTCAGCATTAGCCGTCTTGAGTGGAACTACTTCTACCCACTTATTAAAATAATCTATTGTTGTAAGGATATATCTATGCTACTTAGAAGAGTGAGGAACGATCTCACCTATTATGTCCAATCCCCACTGATCAAAAGGTTGCTCAATGTTGACTGGCTGTAGTGGCAAGATGGTTGCTTTTGTCTTCCGGCGGCAGTTTGGAAGATTTGACATTTCCTCACGTAATTATGCGAGTCTTTGAATAATGTGGGCCAGTAATAGCTTGCGCGTAAAATTTTATGTGCAATAGCATCTCTAGCATAGTGTCCACCTACTGGCCCATCGTGGAGTTCCTGCAAAACTTTTTCAGCTTCAGATTTCTCAAGACATCTGAGAACATACTCATAATTTATTCTAAATAGAACATCATTCAGGAGCTGGTATTGTTTGACTTTCAATCTTAGAGCTCTTTTCTTGGTGTGATCGAGGTGTGAAGGAGCATATCCATTCTTTAGATAGTAAATGATATCGGCATATAATGACTTATTATCGTTTAGGCTTACCTCGTACACTTGTATGTCTGCAGATGGAATTTCAGATACCAGCGATGCTCCGGCCAGCATTTTGCAAAAGCCTTGACCTTTTACAATGCTTGTTGGTTTGATTTCTACATTGTATTCCCGTAAGGCAGTGACCCAATTGGCTCTTTTCTCACCCACCTCTTTTTGTACTAAAATATTTCTTACTGCTGGAAACGGTACGATGATTTTTGTATGGGTTTTGAGTAAAAAGGGTCTGAAATATTTGATTGCTTTGAAAACAACATAAGCCTGTTTCTCCACATTTGAATAATTTAATTCATCCCCCTGTAAATTTGAACTGAATAAAAGAATCGAGGCTTCTGCCTTCTCTTGATTTGCCTGAGTAAGTATCGTTGCATATGATCTATCAGATACAAATGTTTATAAAATAAAAGGCTCTGAAAAATTTGGAGTTGCTAAAGATGGATCATTGACAATTGCTTGTTTGATCAGATTGAATGCCTCATATTCATCTTGGCCCCATTTGAAGATTGAGTTCTTTTTTATCATCGTTTGTAAGGGAGACACGATTCTTGAAAAATCCGGAACGAATCTCTTTACAAAGTTGATTTGACCAAGGAAAGATTGCATGGCCTTTTTGTTGTGAGGTAGGGATATTTCATAAATTTCTTTGATTCTATCAGGATCAATGTGAATTCCAGATTTTGACACTATGAATCCTAGAAGTTTTCCTTCATTTAATGCGAAAAAGGATTTTTTCGGGTTAAGTGAAATTCCATACCTTAAAAAACGTTGGAATATTTGTTTTAAATCTCTGAGATGGTTGCTTCGTTTGTTGGAATAGACAATTATATCATGTAAATAGATTACCACAGACTTATTCACTAAACCTTTGAATGCGATGTCCATGGCTCTCTAAAATGTGGCACCAGCATTAATCAGACCAAAAGGCATTTTCTTATATGCGTAGGTACCCCATTTGGTTCTGAATGTGGTTTTTAATTGATCATCAGGATGTACCAACACTTGATTGTATCCTGAAAATCCATCTAAAAAGGACATTAACTCTGACCCAACGACTGCCTGCAAAATTTGTTCCATAGGAGGCAAAGGAAAATTATCCTTTTGGCAGGCTTTATTAAGATTTCGAAAGTCGATACAGATTTTAATATCTCTGTTTTTCTTTCTAACGGGGACCATATTGGAGACCCATTTGGAATGTCGAACGGGAAAGATTATTTTGGCTTTCAATAGCTTGTTGAGTTCAGATTTGATCTGATTTTCTAGATTGGGATGGATTTTCCTCAACTTCTATTGAACTGGTTTTTCATTGTCAATCATTGGAATAGTATGTTGGATGATGGAAGTGTCATACGTTTTAAGTTCATCATAGTTCCAAGCAAAAACATTTTTGTATTGTCTCAAAAGACGAATGTATGCTAATTTTTCTTCGGGAGCTAGGCCAAGGCCTAGGTTGACATGCTGGGGTTTGGTATCAGTCCCTAGATTTACTAATTCATAGTTCAAAGTTGAACTTTGGAGTTTCGAATTGGTAGATCTTTTAAACCGATCTTTCAAATCATAAAGGTCTTCTAGTTTGACTACTGACTTAGGTATAGCATTGTTAGTGCTATCTTGTTGCAATTGTCGGTCATGTTGGTCTTTGTCAATTATTTGATTGGTATAGGATCCTTTAGATGTGAGAAAACTCACGATGTCAGGATCATCGTTGAATATTCTCCAATTTGTGATGTTATCAGGAATGGAAGGTCTAAAGATTAATTGTATTAAGAATCTACCTGGACTAAAATCTTTTGAAGGGATAAGTTTAGAAGCTACGCTAGCTAAAAGGTCTGCACTTGCATTCTGGAGTCTGGGAATTGATGAAACATTAAATGCTATAAGGTGCTCAGTCAGATCTTGAACTAAAGATTGATAATGTTTTAAATGACGTGATAAGCAATGTATAGTATTACGTACCTATCTGACTACAATTTCAGAGTCTCCGAAAACTTGAAGGTATTTGACGTCTAATCCGATCGCTTTGTACAACCCTTGGAGTAAAGCTTCGTATTCCAATGTATTGTTGGTGCAATCAAATTCGAGTCTGCAAGTTAACATAGTTTTATCTCCTTCTGGACTAACTAGCATGCATCCTGCTCCTGCTCCTTCGTTAGTTTTAGAACCATCAAAAAATAATTTCCAAAATGAAGATTTATTTACAGGACTATCTAAAAAATTGATACATTTAGAACTATCTGTTTGAGAAAAAATTTCGACTTGAGATAAAACAGAATGTTCTAAGTAAGGTGATGTGTGAGCATTAAAATTTCCTAGGATAGAATCTACTGAGTAATTGCCAATAATGTTGTTGTTATATGCTACTGGTTCATTTTCCCCCTCGAGTTCTGTTACTATGTATTTCTGATGTCGTTCTCGTTCAACTTTTATTTGATTTGGTTTACCATCGCAGGGCAGCCACATATGTGACCAATCAGTTGCGAAGTATCCATGAAGTTTTTCCGGCCAATCCCTGCTAAGAATTAAACCGTAAAATTCTGGAATATCAGCAACTAAAATGTCGATAAATTGACATACCATTGGGTTGGATGATAGCCTTATGGTAACCTGATTCAATTCACCAATTACTTCGACTTGTGATCGATCTAGCTGGATTATGCACACAGCAGATTTTTGTGGTTGAATGTTCAATTTTGTACATATTGATTTTGGAAAAATATTCGATGAAGCTCCCGAACCTACTAAGAAATTATGCACATTTTTGTTAAAAATGTCATAAGTAAGAAGAAACGGGGGAGTATGAGATCTCGATCTTCCTCCTATTAATGCGATGTCGTTTGGATCAACTTTGTTAATTGCATTAGTTGGAGGTCTTCCCATGTCATGGGAAGCTTGAGAAATTACAGCGGCAGGCAAAGGTGCACCTGGCACAGCATGTAATTCTTTCAAAATTATATTTTGTTGGTGTTTTAATTTGCTCAGTTCGTAAAGAGTAATGTTGGCCCTAGTATTCTTCATGTCTTATATAATATTGTACTCCATTTCATCTGAAATGATCAGTGTTTTAGATGGAGTAGGTGAATCTGTTTGGACTGGGCTGGTTTAAGTCGCTTTAGGTGTCTTTTTCTTGGCTGCGAATTTTTCCTTCATTGTCGAGCTTGCGCTTTTTGGCTTAGGGACAGTTTGAGGAGGATCAATCGGATTTCTACTTCGTGTACTAACTGGGAATGCTTCTTGATGTTCTTCTTGTGGGAGGATGAAATCCCACATTCCTTGTAACTCTACAACTTCTTCTTCATCGGCCTGCCCTTCAGTAGCGATTTCCTCTTCTTCTTCTTCACATTCAACACTTGTAATAGCATTGGGGGGCTTTGAATCAGTTGAAGGGCTTATTTTAAACGCTCTGTAGGGCTTTTCTGCAAAAGTTTCTGCCACTTGTTTTTTAATGTCGACCATCTCATTAGACATGGTCTTCAAAAAAAAATTCAATCCTTCTAGATCGAATGGATCTTTGGATTGTTTTTTCTTGGGATCTTCTTTGAAGGTAACCTTCTTGCATTTCCGTTCCTCTATCGCGGATTTCTTTTCTAGGGCTATTATACGTTTCTCTACTGCTATGGCTTCTTTCATATTTTCGGCTAAAGCTGTCTTATTAGCCATGTCCACGAAGATTGCTATGTTTGATGGTAGAGCAGTAATATATCATTCAATTCTCACTTCTTCGCTAGGCTTGGAAGCAGTAGGAATTTTGTTTAACAATTTATTGAAACGTGAATTGAAATCTTTAACGGGTTCTTTTGATTCGGCCCTAAGATTTGATAGGTCATTGATTAATGTCGTTGTAGACATATCATCACCAAACTTGGTGAGGAATTGCTCTTGGAAGATATCCCAACTAGTGATAGATCCTGATGGTAGTGAGAAATGCCATGATCCGGCTGTTCCCTGAAGAGTATAAGGGAAAATTCGAACAACAACATCTTCATTGGTAACTCCATTAAGATTTATGGATAGCATAAAGTTATTATTGTGCTCTTCCGCTAGCATGCCTGCCTCAGGGTTAAACTTAGGCAACCATTTTTCAAGATGGGCTGGCAGCTGACTCAAGGGCGCAGGCATTAAGACTGCCCTTGGATTGTTCCATGGAGATTGAGCCATCGCTGATCTACTAATGGAGGGAAGTGGAGAATATGATCCCTGAGGTTGATAAGATGAGAATATAATAACTCTGGGTGATTGAGAAGGGGATGTAGAAATACCAGTAGGTTGGTGGACAATGATCTGAAGTGGCAGAGTGGATGGTTAACTTCGCAGTGAGGAAGTTGAGATGGATGATGGCGACGAAAGAGTCTCGCTGTCGGACCCTTTAGGTGATTTCCTTGCTCTCTTCCTAGTCGGTAGAGGTAATTCAGTTGGCTGAACACCAAGCATTTTGCTTTTTAACTTGGTCAAAGGATGAGCAGGGTTATATTGCGAATTCACGCTGCCTTGAGATTTATCAGATCTTTGTGGCAATATAGAAAATCGTTGAAGTTTGTGAATCAGATATTCAACTTTAGGCGGTTCAATAGTAGATTGTTTTGAAATGTCAGGGTTTGTAGCAACGATTGTTGATCTTACGACTTCTGGTTGTGGATTCGAAAATTCTAAATGCAATGGAGAAGTCGGGGGAGATGGTGAGGGCGATTTACTCTCAGAATGGTATTTAGATTTGGACTTACTTTCCATTCATAGTTTGAGGCCCTCCTTCTAACACCAAATATGTTGAAGCCCTGAAAATCGGGTCAACAACAAGGGGGATACCCGCCCGGTCTAGACCTTGGTTGGCAGCTCCTTTTCCGTTTGGTATAGCGGGTCTGACTGGGGATATGAGACCAGTTTCCCAATTCAAGTGTGTGTGTGAGAAAGATTGATAATTCTGATCTAACAGTTCCTAATTAAGATGCTCTAATTCTACTTTAATCTAATGACATGCTATTGTATTCTAATAAACAGAATTATCTAAGTCTATAATAACCTGGGGTGTAATCTTTCTGCTATGCGATCTAAAATGATTTCAGATAACAATCGGTAATAAAGATTATTCAACTGTTAAAAGAAAAGAATTCAATATTGATGAGCCACTTCGCATAAAAAGTTAGGCGAAACAGTTGTGAAAAAAATATCGCATAATAAGCTACTCATACATTAAGCATAAATAGATAGCTATCACCGCACAAAAGTGCCAAATGACAACTCAGGAATTCACACATTAACATATAAACAACTAAAATTGAATATCACTTTAACACAGGAAATAGAAATAGTTAAGAGATAGAAGTACCATTTATAACTAGTTCTACTCATGAGCTTCAAGCGATAACGATTTATTTCTTCTAAATCCAACATCCACTAAGAGTACAAAAGTGCAACATCAGTAGAAGACATTAAATGCAAAAATTAACAAATCTTGTTCCATTCATTCATCGAAACCTCCTTGGAGGGTGCAAAAGTGCATGTTTTGAGGATAAGTTTTTGATAAATTTCTGGACCCTTCTCTAAATGCATGAGAAGGGTTTAAATACTACTAACTATATCTAAAAATAACTTATTACAAAAATTTAGGATACGGTTTAAATGACTATCCTTTCTCTAGGCAAAAATAAAGCAAAACTATTTCTAAAACTAAGTCTAACATCTAACTATTTCTGTATTTACTCCTTAATGTCACAAGCATTCAGCATTAGCTTGAGAAAAGTCGGTTGGCGGATTTCAGCCTTTAAATGTGCTGCAAAAACAGAATCAGTAAGAGCTGGCACTATCCCTTCGGTATTGGGCTCATAGGAGACTGAGTAATTAGAGGTTTTCCATTTCGAGAAGTTTTACCCAGCGATGCGCAATTAGCGCTAGGCGCTAATCGCGCATCAGAAACTGCCTCTATTTCTTGTTCAGGGCTTCCTTGATGCGATTTTTGCCTCTTGCGTGCTTTCCTTTAGCGGATGAAAAGCTGAAATTTTGTGAAGATAATGGTCCCGTGAGCTCTTGAATCTGAGTCTTAAACTGTCTACTTTTAATGTCAGTGTTGTCCAGTACCCATTTAACCATATCTATACAAGGGATAATTTTGGGCCTTGCTACTCTCCGGTGCAGGAATGAACAAGCTAACTCTGCAACTGACGCTTCAGATGACCTTGATGAGTCTGTATTAGCTGCAAATCCCATTACCTTAGGATTCTCTTCCTTAAGTAGATTATATGTGCCTTCCCAGGTGGAAATACCCACGTCTCTGTTGCATGCGGTGTCTGTGTACAAGGACACCTTTTCTCTATCTTCAGACGTTGGAGCCATTGCCTTTCTTCCCCATAGTTTCCTGTATACTGCTTTGTATAAATTTTTGTTCTTCGTTCCTGCAGTTTACAAGTGAGGTGAGAGTAATGATAAGAAATAATGACTAGAAAGCTTTAAATGCTGAAGACCTGCAACAGTATATCACCTTACATGAACTGGCCCTTTGATAAACAAAAAACCATATTTCCTTAACAATTGGCAACTACTTCATTAATTAGCATTAAAGCGCATAACCAGGTTTTGTTTTATGGAAAAAGCTTCTTCTTGAATGATGAGCTAGAAAGTTCTGCGATGGAGCTGTATCACATAATCTCAATATCGCAAGATAGCATGATCTTTCTATTGTTCTATCGTAAGATCGCTCTGTCGTCTTATCGCAATATCGCGATATCACAAGGTTGTATGATCACAATATTGCACAATCGCAATATCGCATGATCGCATGAACGTGGTATGTGTATATTTTGTGTTAGGTAGTTTCTTGCGAGGTGCGATTTTGTGATATGCGCTATCGCATATCGGCGTTTTCTGCGGTTTTTTAGCGTAATTGCATTTTAAGGCATGCAATGCGATATTCCTTAACGAGTGATTTTTTCTTTTACCATCATTAAGCTTTTTTAGATTTCAAAGGTATTTTCCTAAGATATGATGGTAAGTTTTATTAAAAAGGAAATACAAGCACTAATTCATTTTTTAAAAATTTTTGACTAAGGGTCCCCATTTATTTAGTATTAGTAATAACACTAAATGAGAAGGGGGGTTGTTGGTGGCCACAACAGAGCCCCATCTCTTTCATGAGCATCAAAATGAAAGGTTGAAAGTTGAATTATCCATCAATAGACAAACGAGCTTACGTGGTCTACAAGGTGGTTAAACATTTTTTATCTTACATTCTTAAAAATCACACTAGGTTAATGGTACCCCACACTATCATACGCTCTCTCTTCACTCAACCAAAGGCTAGAGAAAAAAGGGGAATCAAATGTTAGTAATTCAATAATTTTATCTATAAGTATTAGCCAACATAGTTAGGGGCTAGGTCTTTTGTAATTTGGTTAATGGGAGCCAATATCCCACTAATACAAAAGAGGAAGGATGGGAGAAATAATTATTTGTTTATTCCAATGATTTACTCGTCATCCCTAATATCGATTCTTGGTATTCTAATATTTTTTTGTCTACTTGATCATAGGATATGTCTAGATCACATGAACTCTAAAAGAAAAAGAATATTATATTCAAAATCCAATCAATAGCAATTTATAAATTTAGTATTATTTTGAAAGAGTTATGAAGGAGTGCTATTTAGATGTATAGAGAAATTTGACGAAGTAGTGAAAAAACTTCACGATGGACCCATAAGGGGGGAATTATGTAGGATAAAATATAGCTCACAAAATCCTAAGGAAAATTTATTATTGGCCCACTTTGTTTAGGAATGCTCACACGTACATGAAAAAACGAAATTTTTTCCAATTAAGTGTAGATGAGAAAAATTAATTTTATATTCCTTTAAAATTTATAGTAATCACCAAAACCTTTGAGTAGTGGAGAATGGATATTATTGGAGAAATCAATCATCATTCATCAAAACAACACAATAATATTTTGATGATGACTAAATATTTTGCTAGATGGTCTGAGGTCATTCTCCTCACTTAGGTTAACAAAAAAGTGATCATTCAATTTCTCAAACAACACTTAATCATCGGGTTTGGGGTTCCATATATACTTTCATTTTACAATTCCACTTATTTCTCTTCTTGTCAACTAATTTTTATTTTAATAAAAGGATAATTTTATGGCATTCTTATCATTATTATCCATGAGGAAATGGGGTTATTGGGTCTACTAATGAAAATATGATTCAAATATTGAAGTAACCATTTGAAGAAAATGGTTACTAAAGTTCATAAAATTGGCATAATTCTCTACATAATGCATTGTGGGTTGATCACATAACCGCAAGGAAGCCTTGAGTACCTCTTTATACTTTATTGTTTATGGTAAAGAAGTAACCTGTCCCAAAATATTTATCTTCTATAGCTATAATTGGCTCAAGCCTCTAGAGGCCAATCCCTCTCTTCTTTGTAACAATGAATTAATACACCCCTTATTTCTAGATTTATGATTTGATAATCATAAATCTAGAAATAAAGAATTTGAAATAGGATATATAGTTTTAAAATGAGACAAAGCTCATGAGGCTAAAAGAGAACACTCTAAATCTCAAAGCTTGTGGCTTGGCCCTTATCTAGTATCTGAGAAAAATGGAACTGGTAATTATAGGAATCCATTCCCATAGAAATATAATTTTAGAGGCCACTTTCAGTGACCAATGGAGTTATATCTTAAAAGGTTTATTAATGTGAATGTAGTGATGTACTTGGATGGTGATAATGTATGCAAGAAGAAATAGAGCAAATCATATCGAACATCTCAAGGAAAATTTTTAAACATGTAGAAAGTATGGTGTTTCTATAAATAAAATAAAGGTTATCTTTGGTGTGACCAAAGAGAATTTTTTAGGTCGTATTATATCAAGAGATGGGATTACCATTGATCTAAAACATGGGAAATTTATTTCCCCATTATCTTTACCTAAAAATAAAAAGTAATGCAATCTTTCTTTGGGAAAATCAATTTTTAGGAAATGTATTCCATACTTTTCTAAAATGATTAAACCTTCACAGAAAACAATAATAAAGGATGTAGAATTCAAATGGAATGAGGAGAAAGAAACCTTCGAAAATATTAAAATCGTCATTTCTCAAGAACCTACATTAAGAAGCCTTGATTTTGATAAATATTTCTTTATTTATACTTTTGCATCAAACCAATATTTAGTAATTGTCCTTACCCAAAGAGATGATGAAGGGAATGAGACCCCCATTTCTTTCATGAGCACCAATCTACAACCCAAAGTTGAATTAGATATCAATAGACAAGAAATATTATGTGGTCTACAAAGTGGTTAAACATTTTTTATCTTACATCCTTAATAATCACACTAGGTTCGAGTACCGCATAGTGTCATACACTCTCTCTTCACTCAGCAAGAGCTCAGCGAAAAAAGGGGAATCAGATGATAGTAATTCAATAATTTTATCTAGAAGTATTAGCCAACTTATTTATGGGTTAGGGATTTTGTAATTTGGTTATTGAGAGATAAGATCCCACTAATACAAAAAAGGAAGGATGGGAGAATGAATTGTTTGTTTATTCCAATGATGTGTATAAATTCCTTGTAGATTCAAACTACTAATTGTAATATTCTAAAACAATAGACTTTAACCTACTCTACTCATCATTGGAAACAATTAAATGATCATGAAATCACGAAGCATATAAGAGAAAGAATTCAATCAACACATTACACAATGATTTCCTCTAGAAATCCACAACTAAAAACCCTTGTTATCTATATATTGCATTAGTCAGAAAATATGAGAAGGCTACAATGTTTTTCTCAAGCCTGAGTAACCTCTTCACTATCTCTATCTATCTCACAGCTTCCTAGACAAGCCTAGGCCAATACTTAACCAATTTATCGCTTTCCCAAGTCCTTATTTCCTTGCATTTTTCCCTTTGGGATTATCCCCCTATTAATTATGGAAATTCCTCAATTAGAATTGTGGAATCCTCATAGGCCTTCCTCTAACTGCATGCACCACCTGTATAATTCAGATGATTATACAAATGATAGTACAGTGTCCCTGAACTCAAATCTCAACTAGGTAACTCTCATATCTGACATGCATGCATTATTTATGAGTGAATCTTAGTTTACTGGTTGAGCAACACCACACTACTAGACCTCCCACTAGTTCCTCGAATAGCTGGAACTAGTTTAACTGACTTTAAATCAGTTAAACTAAATTAATTAATTACAACTCAAAATAAACTCAACTAGGGCTCCTATAATGTAGGAGACACTCTACATGAAAAAGTTAGAACCTCAACTCGAATTAACTGAACTTAGTTAACTAATACAAGTTGTCATGAGATGTGGAATTACAATTTTATTCCTAATTTAATTCAAGGACAAAATTAAATTAGGATTATTTTGTTGCATTTTCAACATGATGTAATCTTAATCCCTAATATTGATTCTTGGTATTCTAATATTTCTTGTCTACTTTATCATGGGATATGTCTAGATCACATCAAATTTAAAAGAAAAAGAGAATTATGTTCAAAATCCAATCAATAGAAATTAATAATTTTAGTATTATTCTGAAAGAATTATGAAGGAGTGATATTTAGATGTATAGAAAAAGATGGTGTTGACAAAATAGTGAAAGAACTGCACGATGGACCCACAAGGGGGAATTATGTAGGAGAAACTATATCTCACAAAATCCTAAGGACATGTTACTATTGGCCCAATTGTTTTGGGACTGCTCACACATACATGAGAAAATGAAATATTTTCCCATTGAGTGTAGGATGAGAAAAATAATTATATATTCCCTTACAATTTGTACTAATCATGAACCCTTTAAGTAGTAGGGGGTAGATATTATTGGAGTTTTCAATCATCATTCTTCAAAACAACACAAGTATATTTTGATACGACTAACTATTTCACTAGATTTTCTAAGCTCATTCCCCTCACATAGGCTAACAAAAAAGTGATCATTTAGTTTCTCAAACAACACTTAATCATTGGGTTTGGGGTTGAATCTATACTTGTGTTTTACAATGCCACTTATTTCTCTTCTTGTTAACTGATTTTTATTTTGATAAAAGGATAATTGTATACATTCTTCTAATTACTATCAGTGAGGGAAAGGGGTTATTGAGTCTACTAATGAAAATATTGTCAGGCCAAGTAGTAACTCCAAAAATTTAATTCATATTATTCCTTTAGGTAGGTCTTTATTATATACACGAGGGAGACTATTCACTTCATCTCCCAATGACTGTTCATATTTCTTATTATTTATTTACATCAGTTGTATTTATTCACCCAATCTTGATGATTAGGTGTCAACATTCCCCCCCTTAATCTAAAGGGATGTTGGTGAGTCCAAGCATCATTCTGAATTGTTTAATCTTTTCTCTTCCAAGTGCTTTGGTGAAGATGTCTGCAATTTTCTCATTAGTGGAACAATGATGGAGATGGATTGTCTTGGCCTCAACATGATGTCGAATCAGATGATATTTAATATTGATGTGCTTCGTTCGATCATGGAACCTTGGGTTCTTGGCCAAATTTATTGCAGAGGTATTGTCAATCATGAGTGGAGTTGATTGTACTTGTTTTACTTGCAAATCTTCAAGAATTTTCCTGAGCCACGAAATTTCTTTTGTTTCCTCAGCTGCTGCCACATATTCTACTTCTGTTGTGGAATCTGCTAGAACTTATTGTTTGCATGATCTCCATGAGACAGCTCCTGATCTAAGACTCATAGCATATCCTGAAGTAGATACCCCAGTTTCTTTGTCTCCATCAAAGTTTGAATCAGAGTATCTAATCAAACTGAAGTCGTCCACCTATGTATACTTGATTCCAAAGTCTTGAGTTCCCTTCAAGTACCTTAGAACTCTTTTTGCAGCAGATCAATGTCCTTCACAAGGCTTTTGCATAAACCTGAAGAGGATTCCAACAACAAACGAAATGTTTGGTCTGGTAGTAGTTAGGTAGTTGAGACTTCCTACAAGTTGTCTATAATTTGTTGCATCCTCAAATTCTTTTCCTTCAATAGATGTGAGCTTTAAGTTTTGTTCCATTAGAGTAGTAAGAGGATTGCATTCTTTCATGCCAAACTTGTTCAATAGATCTCCAATGTATTTCTTTTGAGAAAGAAATATGGACTTCGGATGTAGGGTTACTTCAATACCAAGATAGCAATGAACATAGCCCAAATCAGTCATTTCAAAACTTTTCCCCAATTCCTTCTTTATGGATGCAATGTAGCTTTCATTATTCCCAGTCATCAAAATATCATCTACATATACCACAAGATATACAACTATTTTGCCAACTTTCTTGACAAATAAAGTTGCATCATCAAGATCATAATGTTTGTAATTGAGTTTCGGAAGATGCTCAGTTAGTTTTTCATACCAGACTCGTGGTGCTTGTTTGAGGCCATACAAGGATTTCACAAGTTTGCATACTTTGTGTTCATGTCCTTTCACAACAAATCCTTCGGGCTGGGACATAAAAACATTCTCTTTTAGATCTCCATTCAAGAAAGCGATTTTTACATCCATTTGATGGACTTTCCAACCGTTTTGAGTTGCTAGGGCAAAGAGTGTCCGGATGGTAGCCCATTTTGCTGTGGGGGCAAAAGTCCCCTCATAATCGACCCCTTCCTTCTGTGCAAAACCTTTTGCCACAAACCTAACTTTATGCTTGTTAAGTGAGCCATCAGCTTTATACTTGTTCTTGTAGACCCACTTGCAGCCAATTGGTTTGGTTCCTAATGGAGGATCAACCACCTTCCAAGTGCCATTCTTTATGAGGGCATCATACTCCTTTTTCATCACTTCTTTCCATTCATCATGAGAAGCAGCTTCTTTGAAGGAAGTTGATTCGAAATCTATAGACAAGTTCAAGTCACAATCATAAGAAACATCCATATCATTAGGTGAATTAGAGTCATCTACATCACCTCCATTTTGCCAGTTTGAATTTCTAGTTCCTGTCTTTCCAACCTCATCAGGATGAACACTTTCAAGTGTCTTTGTCAACCACTTTGGGGGACCTTTCTCAGATCATCCAGGATGCTTTGTTGATTGAGTTGCGACTTAATCAAGATTGAGTCTCCCAATTCTATCAATCACATCACTTAAATCATCACTCGTTGTTTGGAGTTTCATGCAGGGGAGAGAGTTCTTCAGAAGAAGATTCCACATGTTGATCTAGTATAGGAATCCCCCCTTCAAGATGTTGAATCTAATTATCAAATTCTTGAAATGGTTTTGCATTTACGAATCTATCCAAGCGATCAAGTTGTCGCTCAACAACATTGTCAGTTTTGGATGATTCAAGAAAAATTACATCTCTAGATACAACAAACTTTTTATTGACTTCAGCATAGAGATAGTATGCTTTGGAGGTATTTGAATACCCAAGGAATATACACTTACGACTTCTTGCACCAAGTTTCATTCTATGTACCTTTGGTATCAAGGCATAACAGGTGGAACCAAAGACCCTAAGATGCTTTACCAAAGGAACATGCCGATACCACATTTCATATGGAGTCTTGTTTCTAATAGCATTAGATGGACATCTATTCTTTATATATGCAGCACATAGAACAACATCAGCCCAAAATATTATCTTTACATTTTTTAAGGAGAGCATGGAGCGTACCATATTTAAGATTATCCTATTCATTCTTTCAGCTACACCATTATATTGGGGATTATAAGGTACAATTTTTTAATGTTTGGTCCCATGTTGGCAAAGATAGTTTTCAAATTCATTTGATGTGTATTCTTTTCCATTATAAGTGCGAATAGACCCAATATGAGATTTTGCATCATTTTCAATCCATTTATGAAAGTTCTTGAATGTTTGAAAAACATCAAATTTGTTCTTCAATAAATAAACCCAACACATTCTAATGTAGTCATCAATAAATGTCATTATATATTTATTTCCATTTGCAGAAGGAACAAGCATTGGACCACATAAATTTGAATGAATGAGTTCAAGTTTTCTATGTGCTCTTGAATGTGAATCATGACAAGACTATTTTCTATGCTTTCCTAGAATGCAAGCATCCCATTGCTTAAATTTCTTAGGTATTGTAGGCAAACCAACAACACCATTTTTCTTCAACAAGCGGAGGCTGTCATAGTTCAAATGTCCAAATCTAGCATGCCATAATAAACTTGATGGAAGTGTAACTTGTTCATAATGAGAATTGTATGAGAAATGTTGTGCACGAGCAGAGCTACCTTGCAGCTTGAGAAGCCTTTCTTCTTCTATTCCCCTCATGACAAGTGAGTGGTTAGATGATTTTCTCACCTCAAGCTTGCTATCAAGCATATGAATGGAGTAACCTTGCTGGCAGATGTGAACCAAGGATAGCAAGTTTCTCTTCAGATGTGGGAGATAGAGAACATGATGCATAAGAAAGTCTGGAAGACCAGGCAATTTAAGCCTGATTGTGCTAAGCCCTAATGGCTTGATTTTTCATTGGTCTGCAAAGTATACTGCTCCATCAACATTGTCAGTAAATTCTTCAAAAAAATCTTTTCTATGAGTCATGTGGCAAGTTTCTCCTCAATCAAGCAACCAATCATTTTTCAAGAAGCAAGTGAAGCATTAAATAAATCTTCATTTACTCCAATATTACATTGTGCCACAACATAGTGAGCGGATTCAGGTGCTTTACCTTTGTCTGTGTCATTAGTTTTACCTTTCTGTTGGTTTCTTTGTTGCTCAATTTTGACCCATGGTGACTTGCATGTAGAGGCATCATGTGATCCATTTCTTTTGTAGCGTATGCAGTGCAAATATGCCTTTTCTCCTTGAGAGAGTCTGCCCCCCCTGCCTTTGAAATATCTTCCTATTCCTCTTCAACCACCTCTTCCCCTAGAAGAATTTTGAGCAGGATTCTTTTCTTTATGAGCAAGGCACACAGCCTCTTCAGAAGATTCAGGGTTTGTCTTCTTTCCAAAAGCTTTCTCTCTTTTAGCAAATTTTTTCACAAGAGAGTCACAAGTAATATCTTTGAGATTTCCATTTTCTTCCAATGACTCAAGATAATTGGAGTAAGTAGGATAAAGTGCCTTGAGAAAAGCAATAAGAGGAATATCCAATTCAACCTTAATGGATTTGATATCATGCATTTTAGATTTTACTTCGGATGCAAGAGCAAGAGGATCATTATTTTGTAATTCAAGAGTGGAGTTTAATCATGAGTTGAACAACTTCAAGTGTAAAATGTCAGTCATAGAGTTTTTGCAGCTTTTGTAAGGCTTCGAAAGCAGTTGAAAATGGCGAAATATGGCGACTCACTTCTTCATTTACAGATGCTACGATTAATGCATAAGCTTTGTTGTTCTTATTTTCCCAAATGGCGAGCTCTTTGTCTGAGTTAGGCTGTTCTGGCTCTTTGTCTCTGCCTCCAATGTGCACTCCTTTCCACAACTCATTGAAAATGAGGGTGTGTTTTATCATCCGAGACCACTCAAGATAGTTCTCCTTGCCAATGAGAACTATTCCCACAATGGATATGATTGAATGCATACTGTAACAAAAACTTCTGCTGCAAAATTTTTACTCCTAATGGAAAAAATATAATTCTGATATGACGGGACAGCAAATTCAGATGTCAATATACATTCAATTAGACATCATTAAAGTATAGAATATATATGGGTGAGGCAAGCGTAAATATATGGTGAGTGACTATGTAATTATATATATATATATATATATAATATATATATATAATATATATTATATATGGCAGCCTAAATATATTGTGGAGCAGCTCCAATACACAAAAAAATTGTACAGCGCATTCAAAAGAGGTATCATATCAGAGGTATATATCATCGGTATATATCAGCAGGGTATGGACAGCGTATTCAACAGAGGTATCATATTAGAGGTATATACCATATAGTGTGAGACCATAGCGTTCACAATGCTTCATGCTACAGTGCTTTGATACCAACACATTTCATGGATTCAACCCACGACCTTGTTTTAAAAAAACTCTATTCAACACATGGCATTCAACGATTTTTATATGCCAAAAAAACTTCAACGCATACACGAGTCTCAGACTACCAGTTCAACACAAATGAACTATTGGTTTAATGACTTCCAATTTTTTTTTTTTTGCTGACATTAACCATAGAAAGAACTCACTGCAACATTTAATTAAACACAGTCATGCCCCCGTCACGTATACTTCATGCACAAGCGAATTTACAACCCAAGTTTAACGTACTTCATGTAGAAGCACGTATGGTGGCCCTTCACGCAGCACAACCAGAGCAACGCAGTTCAACAAGACACGCAACACAACACCTTCACCTTATAAGCCGAGGGAAGATTGTCTACTTTGCGACCTTAGTTGATACCCACAGTGCTAACCCCAGCAGAGGCAATGACAGACAGAACCACCACAATCGCGATCAGCACCAAACTCGTCCAGAAGCTCAAGCTTCTTTATTTTTCTTCAACTTCTCTTCGCACTAAACTTTTACTTGGAACTTCTTTTGCTTGGTGTGATTCTAATGTATGACCTCGCATACTAGGCTCGAGTGCTAATGCTCTGAGTCGTCACTCCTCACACATCGTCACTCCTCAAGGAGTTACAACTAATTTTAGGAACTTGGCTCTGATACCATGTCAGGCCAGGTAGTAACTCCACAAATTTAATTCATATTATTCCTTCAGGTAGGTCTTTATTATATACATGAGGGAGACTGTTCACTTCATCTCCCGATGACTGTTGATATTTCTTATTATTTATTTACATCAATTGTATTTATTCGCCCAATCCTAACGATTAGGTGTCAACAAATATAATTCAAATATTCAAGAAAACAATAATTACCAAAAGTCATAAAATTGGCATAATTCTCTACATAATGCATTGTGGGTTGTTCACATAACCCCCAAGGAAGCCTTGGGTACCTCCTTATAATTTCTTGTTTATGGTCAAGAAGTAATCCTTCCTACAAATATTTATCTTCCATCTCTATAATTGGCTCAAGCCTCTAAAGGTCAACCCCTCTCTTCTTGGAAACAATGAATTAATGCACTCCTTATGCTAAAAGAGGAAAGGTATAAATATAAAAGGAAGTTTTCCTTCCACCAAAAGTAATTTGAATAATGGTTTGATAAACATAAAGCTAGAAATAAAGACTTTGAAATTGTATATCTAGTTCTAAAATGAGACAATTCGTGAGTCTAAAGGAGAGCACTCTGAATTTCAAAACTTGTGGCTCGTCCATTATCTGGTATTTGAGAAAATTGGAATTGGTACTTATAGGAACCCCTTCCCATTAATGGAAAAATCCTCAAGATATTCCACATATCTACTTCAAGTAATTGTTTTGTTTCATAGAAATCTGAATTTATTTTATCCTTTGTTTTTGTTGAGCATTTGCATTTTCATTATTGCGACATAATAATACGACTATTGAATTTTAAAATTTGTTAATATACTTGAAATTTTTTTTATGTTTTTATTTAATGTTGAAGATGATGTTAATGAATATTGAAAAGAAGGTCCTTGAAAGGAATAGCATCTTTATACTTTCATTAATATGATTTTAAGGAATTAAACATGTTGCATGTGGAAATTAAGTCTTAAAAGAGGTATACATGGAATGGAAGGATCATGACTTTTGTAACCAAAGAAAACAAATAAGAAACCTATTTATTTTGGGGTGTGAAAAAATAATAGCACAGAGATATGTACTTATTTCATAAAGAGATTGTTGATAGTGTTTCCATTGATGTCAAGGTAAAAGGGCCAAGCCAGTCGAACCAATTCAAGTGACACATGGAAGCAAGCATATCAATCCGAGAAGTTCAAGAAGGTTTAGAAGGCCAAGAAGGCCAAAAGGTTAGCCCTCAGTCTTTTCTCATGTCACAAAGAGCCAACAGGATATCTCCCAAGGGCTAAGAGCCTACCAAGCCTCGAAAGTATCAAGATTGTTAAAAGACACAAAGACCCTTTGACTTCCCAATATTTGATATCCCATGTTGATGTGGCATGTTAGGTGGCAATGATGATGTTGAGTGCAAGGTGGAAAGAACTACCAACATGACAACAACAACAAGTGAGATGTGGCAGGAAGAAATGTAATTTTTGGCTAGAAAACTAGATGATTTATAGGTGACAAGTGGAAGGTAAAGGTCAACACTTAGACATGTGGTAGGCTCATACTGGTTGTAGAAAATGACATTCCAGATGACATGTCAGATGATGTGGACATTGTGGGTCTCATAACGGGACGTGGGCTATCAGAACATTGTAGTGTTGAACAGGAATTACAATAGATTGGTTCGATAGGTGGACTACTGAAGTAACAAGAAATTAGTATTCAGTTATACGTGGCTAGGATCATTATTATTTGATCATCCTTAGTATTTCATCATCCTTGCACAAATCCCTAAGCATGTATCTCCCTAATCCCTGATTTTCTGCACTTAACTCCTTCATTTCAGTGACTATAAGGACCATCGCACCCTGCATAACTGAGAAAATGTGTGGCATTTCACTCTCTCCTTCTCTCGGGGTTCTATGTAGTGCACCCTGCATAACTATGGGGGTGTGTTGATTTTATAAATTCGAGTAAAAATAAAAATATCTCTCAAGCTTCCTCTTCCAAAATCTTCCATAAGTTGTTTCAACCATTTACCTTACATAAACATTAGAACCCTATCTAATTCCACCTTGGAGAAATCACCATATTATCCCTTGAGCTCATCCTCCCATCACTTTTGGATCTCAAGCCTAGATTGGTAAATGAATAAGAATTCACGAACTACCTCTCCTTCCTATATATTTACCTCATTCCATAAGCACCTAGTTAGTTTTTTGTTGGCTTTTGGAGAATCATTCTACCCTTATTATTTTGTTGTGAGAGTTATCATTTCATGCATTTAGGGTGATTGGAGATGCACTTTATGACAAAGGGAGGACACGTCAACATGTTGGAGGAGCTCTTCTACAAGATCAACTCCTATTTATGTTTGTAACTCACTCCATTTATATCAATACAAAGAGTTCATTTGTTTTCCTATATGCGATGTCGTTATTTGATGTATTTCAATACCATGTCGATCTGTTGAATAAAGTAGATATATGATGCTACATAGATCTCGTATTTTCTTGGCTTGTGTTGTCTAGTTGTGCAGGTTCTAATTTTGGCAGCTAGAGCCAAGATTAGAGCATTGAAGCTAAAGAAGGAGTGAAGCATATGACAAATTCCAAGTAGTTTTCTTCCCCTAATCTACTTACTTTAAGGAAAAAATTGGGTCCTTGGTCATTCTATTGTTTTAGGTTAGCTACCAAACCTAGGGGAGATATTTCTTTCTGCAGTCATAAATCCCGCATAAAAATTTGGTAATTATGCTAAGGAATGGTGTATTCCCTTGGTGGTTCCTTTTCCTATTTTGTTTGATTACCTCTTTGATAGACCTTTAGTATCTTACTCAGTGCTAAATATACCTAGGAAGACCCTTCATTAAGATTTATTTGCATTTTTTGTGTCAAAACTTGGCTGGCCTTTATCACCACACCCTATGGTCTAGAGAGAGTGCATTGTAGTGCACCCTATCCTTCTCTACACTTGCGTTGCAATGCACCCTAGCCCTTTCAACACCTGCTATGATCTCGGTTTGATGCAAAAAAAATCATTTTTGTGGTTTTCTCTCTGACTAACTTTGTTTCCCTTGGTCCTCCTCATATCCTTGAGTGTGTCTTGGTTTGCATCTAGAGACCATGTGATATGTAATATGAAGTTCTCGTAGCTGAGATATGCCTTCGCACAGATCTGTATATTCCTATGGTTTACTATTGCAACTCTATCCAAATGGATTCCATACTTTCACAAAGGTATATGAGCAGGTTTTTCAAATCTAAAAGAAGCAGACTTACAACTTTCGCTTAGTAAATAATAACCCTAGATTTTCCTTTGCGCAGATCTACCTACTTTGAACATTTATCATAATAGATTTAGCTACTACCTTTGCGCTATGCAGGTTGTTGCCAAAAGGGCCAATATTTAGGGTTTTGTTGTTTGGCGCGAATAAATCTAAACCTGGGTCAGGTCCCCTTAAGCTAACAAATGGTTCCATTGTCAGGATCGGGATCTATCTGAGAGATGTGATAAATGGTTTTCTAAAAATAAAGAGATCGATAAGTGGATTGACTGAAACTTACATGCATTTGCAGTGCAAGAGAATAGAAGCCCTAAATTTTCCAAAGAATAATGGTTGAAGAGATATTTGTACACAGACGATACTAACACATTCTTATGTTTCTTCTCTGATTAACTACACGAGTGGTTGTCTAAATTGGCCGATAGTCAAGGGACGTGGAGGCTTTACGGTCCTATAGTGTGGACTCCAGAACTGGTGTGATGTCTGGAAGCATTAGGAAGCAATATCGTGGGAGTCGTAGATCATTAGATTGATCACACACTTGGAAGTTTTGTTACTGAGTTCCCGATCAATATTATATCAGCTATAGCGAAGTAGAATGTAGGCTCTTTAAGGGACCATGAGGTAAGTATTTGAAATCATTAAAGACTTGGATTAAAATGTAGTTTTGTGAAAATATGGTTATGTAGTTACCTTGATGTTTGGTGTTATGCTAAGTGGGAGATTCTTTAGAAGAAACAAAGGATATAGCATAGAGTACATTCTGTTCATTGAACCCCCTTCAAGTGACGATGAAGGGATGGTGTTTTTGACACTACGAAGTGTAGTTTAGTTAATTAAGCAGGGTATCCCAAGAATAACTCATCCATCCACTCCACCTCCACTTCCACCATTCAACATGGCGAATGCAATGAAGATGTTGGTTTTTAAAGGGGTAGGGTGTGAAGACCCCGAACAATTCTATTTTGTTGCAGGAGCTGCATGGACAACACAACAGATTATGGATGATAACATCAAGAAAGCGCAGGTGGTCACAACCTTACAATATCAAGCAATGACATGGTACATCAAGTACTTCTCTAATAACCACAACACAACGTTGGCAGAGACCCAGCAAGCTTTGAACAAGGAGTTTAGGAAGCCTAAGTTAGAGGCATAGTCGGTGACTGAGTTTAACTAAATTCAACAAAAGATAGATGAGACATCCTAGGATTTTGATCAAAGGTTGAAATGCCTAATTAGGCAGGCCAATATGCTGATTACATATTTCCAACATCGCAACTGGTATATCGTGTCTCTCTTACCGCACTTAAGAGTGCCACTATCACAAAAAAACATAGCAACACAAGAAGAAGCCTTAGAAATCGCAATGAGGCTAGATGCCTCACTTATACATGATACAAAACTTGGAGTGCATATATTCACTCATAGCTGGAAAGCCTCCACTTGGAGATACAAAGCCTGAACAAAGGAGAGGAAGCCCAACCGAAGGTGCGTGCTGAAGTCTGGTGCTTGAAGTGCAAGAGCCATAAGCACGATAAGGACCATTACCTAGTTTATAAGAACTATCTTATGGGGGAGGGCTTGTTCCCCTGAAACCAGAGAATAATGTTGGGTCGAGCATGGGAGTTACACCATGGTGTGCTATCTATCAGGTTACAGGACAACATGTGATTGATAATTTCCATTTACTACAGAAGTTTGTACAGACCCCTCAGCAGTTGTTTTGCAATTTTTGTAAATATGTAGGTCAAGACAAACAAAATTGTAGGAGTTATGAGTTAATGATGGATAGAACCCCTACCTACCGAATGCAGGAAGAAAACTAACCTCAGGACCAAGGTGTGGGAACAACACGCGGAGGATTCCAAGGCCGAGGACGGGGAAGAGGGGGCGGAGTTGGCCGAGGACGTGGGCAGAGAATTGGTTATGAATGTGGTGAAGTAGGGCACTTCTTGTGATATTGCACAAACCCCACACATCTGTCATGTCAGTATTGCCGACAGTTTGACCATGTGGTAGAGGTGTAGAAATTTCTCTATAGATCCGCTAGCTCTGATACCATGCAGAAATTCTGCAATTTCTCTACAAATCTCCCTCTAAGATCTCTGTAGAAAATCTGATTGTAGATTAACCTGATAATGCAATATACCAAAGAAAAATATTGTAATCCACTTCTACTATCAATTTACGGAAGCTTAAAGATTGAGCAAGATCGAGTTGAACACATATACTAGAAGAAGAAGAATCAATGCACATGAAACATAGAAAATACTCAGGGGAAAGTCTCAACTAAAAACCCCATTATCTGTATTATCATATAAGGTGGAAATACACCAGAATTATATAAAGCCTTAGCTCTCATAGCTAGCCAGCTCTCAATACAATCCTCATGGATGCTCACAGACAATCAAAGCTTCTCACAAGCCTCCTCTCTGCCCTCCAAGCTCCTATTTCCTTGTGTAGTTCCTATGGGATTATCTCCTTCACCTAGTGGAACACTGCTCTCACACATTTCTCTAACACACTCTCAAAACTGCACAATCCTCAAGGAACCTTACCTTGACTGCATGCATTAGTTTCCTTTATAGGAAAACACGTGCAACTAATAGTACACTGTCCTTGACATTTAGCTCAACTGGGTCTTTCTCAGAACAGACATGCATGAGTTACTGATGATAGAATCTTCAGTTATCTGGAGTACACTGGTTGAGTGCATGCATGCATCAACTGACTAATAACTCACAATTAGTTCCTCAAATAGTTTGGAACTAATTTAACTGGACTTAACTCAGTAAACTGAGCTAACTAATTACAACTCAAATATAACTCAATCTTATCTTCTTAATTAAGGGATAATCTCCTTAATTTAAGGGATAACTCTTGCATGAATTCAGAAAGACTTCTAACTTGAATTTCTCCAACTAATTAATCCATAATGAATTAATTAATTATTTCTAAGCAGCTAGTGAGACTAAATTCGATTTTAATTCAAGGACAAATTAAAATTGGAATATTCTAGATTCTATTTTTATCATTTCTTGTTGCTATTTTCAACAAGAGGAATTTTCGATCCTTATGGTAAATATGCAAGAAAATAAGACGCGGCCCCAACAACCTACTTAGAACATCAAAATGATGAAGGCAGAGTCTTGCAAATAAGATCAGAGTATAAATATAGTCACAAGAAGCGGTTTGGCCACTAGTGCAGATAAAGGCAAGCAACCTAAGACTGATGGGTGGGTGTGCAAGGCTTCTGAGAAGGAAATATACTTTGACCTCAATTTCACTAAATAGACCTTCATGGAAGCAAAGAAGAACTTCACTGGAGCCTCCACCTCAGGAAGCCAAGAGAAAATTCCAGAAACTAGTGCAACACAAGAGGTAGATCCTTCAGTATTAGCTACGTTTTTAAAGACCTGTATGAAGTTACTGTGTGCTAAGAAAGCAATAGAAGGGATGCAAGAGTTAATCGACAAGTGTTGAAATATAGAAAAGACCCCTGCTGAATAGCGCACAGTGAGAAAAATTGGTAAGCATAAGAAGCAAACGGGCATGAGATGAGGTTGTTCGCGCAAATAGGAGAATATGAAATGGACTAGGTAATCTTAGATCTGGGATCAGATGCCAATGTCCTACCTAAGCAGATGTGGGAAATGATGGGGAGACCTGTGCTGCAATGGTCTCCCATTCAGTTGTGCATGGCAAATCAACAGAAAATCTTTCTGATGGGGTGCTTATATGGTGTAAGGGTAGAGATTGAGGGCACAACTGCGTTGGCTTACTTTGAGGTCATTGAAATAGTGGATGACAGTAACCCGTACCCCGCACTACTAGGAATTGACCAGGCTATTGATATGGACGCATTAATCAACTTGAAGAAGCAAAAGATGGCATTTGAAAAGAAGTCACTCAAGGTGGTAGTACCACTAGACCCTGTTGAAGGAGCACGTTATACTAAAATTGTTCGTGACTTTGTGGAAAGTGATGATGAACTGGATCAAGTATACAAGATCACAGCACGAAATGAAGACTGGATCAATCCTATTGTTGATGGATGAATTGTGTGGGACAGGGATAGTTCCTGCACCTCAGACTCGGATGAAGAGCTTGAACATTGGTATAATCAGTTGCATGAAGTATTTACACTCTGTTGCAATATGATGACCAAGTCACTATGGTGTGTCTCAATTGAGTTAAGGAAGCTTCCGCATTATGATGGTTTGATTGAGGTGGATCTATTTTTAGATGAATTTGAAAGGGAAGTATCGGTAGAACATTTCTTCCAAGCACTGGATTTTTCACTGCGCACTATGCCTGCCCATTGGTGGGGTATGCATAAGGAGAACTTCGTTGGATGGAAGGAATACAGAAGAATGATCAGATTAAGGTTCAGGTATGCTAATAACTAGATGACAGAAAAGTACAGTGGGAAGGATGATCCGCGCGATCATTTGGCATGATAGACTAAGGCTTGGGGAACAAAACCACAACCATAATGGGTGCACATTTTCTGTCATACCTTAGATACAATCCTGATGAATAGATATTTGGAAACGGAGCTTCGCCATGGGACAGCTAAGTGGGATATTATTGAACTTAGACTTCTGTGATCCATATCAATTTTTTGAAGAATCTTCGGCGAAAATCACATAGAAAAACTTATGTTGACGCGTTTCGAACCATCCAGTGTGGTCCATCGTCAGGACAAGTTGAAAGAGCAGATCTCATTTAGCACATTATATAGAGAGGGCAGAGAATCCATGACTCAACAGCTAAAAATAACAGCTAGAAATGACATGATAACGACTAGCCGTTATCATGTCATTTCTAGCTGTTATTTTTAGCCGTTGAGTCATGGATTCTCTGCCCTCTCTATATAATGTGCTAAATGAGATCTGCTCTTTCAACTTGTCCTGACGATGGACCACACTGGATGGTTCGAAACGCGTCAACATAAGTTTTTCTATGTGATTTTCACCGAAGATTCTTCAAAAAATAAGTGGTATATCTTAAGAGAGAGTTTCTTATTGACTTTCAGCTTTGAGGATGCGTTTGAATGCATTTATGAAGTGCTCCAGGAGATAAAAGCAGCTATATTCAAAACGCCTAAGGAACTAGTAGAATGGGCTCAGCCAGATTGAAGTACACAGCTACGTCATGCGCTAGAATTTTACAATGTGACTGCTAAAGAGGAAGAAGAAGACCCACAGAATATTAACATTCCAGAGACAAAGGGGCAGCACGAAGTTGAAGGAACTAAAGTTGATAACCTGGATATATCTGAACTTTTGAAAATTAGACAATTAAATATGGATCTGAAGCACAGCCTAAGTTCGCGAAGATAGGAGACTATTGGGACGAAGATACAATCGAAAAGGTGGGTAAACTGTTGCTTGAATACCAAGATCTATTCCCAACAAAGTTTTCAGATTTGAAAGGGATCATAGGAATTTAGGTGTAATGAAAATCACTTTGAAACCTAATGTGAACCTCGTCAAGAAAAGAACTTATCAACTCAATGCGTAGTATAAATAAATGGTGCACCAAGAACTTGATAAGATGTTGGATGTCAGTATTATTAAACTAGTAGAGGAATCTAATTGGGTGAGCCCAATGGTTGTCCAAGAGAGGAAACAGAAAGGAGAAATTGAGATATGCGTAGATCTAAGAAAGTTGAATGATGTGTGTGTACACGATTTGTTTCCAACACCATTTACAGATGAATTATTAGAGAATGTTGGAGGATAGGAGGCTTATTCATTTACTGATGGATTTTTAAGATATCATCAAATAAATATCGCAAATCGAAGTAAGACAAATTTCACGATGGAATGGGGTTGCTTTCAATATATAGTAATGCAATTCAGATTGAAGAACACACCAGCAATCTTCTCCCGGGTAGTAATCGCGGCATTTAAGGAATTTATTCATAATTTTTTGGAGGTTTATTTTGATGATTGGATTGTGTTTGGGTTGGTGAAGCACCATATTATGAGTTTGTGCTTTATGTTGGATACATGTCGAAGGTATCATATCGCGCTGAATTTGAAGAAGTGCATATTCTGTGTGCCCTTTGGAATTTTTCTCGGCCATGTCGTATGAAAGCATGGATTGATGGTGGACCCTGCGAAGATCATTGTGATTGTGAATTTGGAAGCTCCTAGGAATGTAAAATAGTTGTGCACAACATTGGAGCACACTTGATATTATAGAAAGTTTATCAAGGCATATGCTCGGATAACTGCACTGATGGAAAAATTATTGAAAAAAGATGTGATGTTTTGTTGGGATGAAGAATGTCAACACAGTGTAGATATCTTGAAGGAAAAGATGGTGATTGCACCCATTTTGGTGTTTCCATACTAGAAGAAAGAATTCCATGTGCATGTAGATGCTTCTTGCATTGTGCTTGTTACAATACTAACATAGGTAGGAGAGGGAGAAATTGATCATATAATAGACTTCGCGAGAACACACAAAATATAGATCGCAGAAGAATCAAATCAATAATTTATCAAAGGCTGAGAAGAATCATTCCACTACAGAGCGCAAAGGGTTGGCGATGGCCTATGTGCTACAAAATTTTTAGCATTATTTGTTGGGCGAACATTTTAAAATGTATCATATCACTCTGTGTTGAAGTACCTAGTCAATAAGCCTATGTTGGGGGGGGAGATCTACCAATCGTTATTATTGCTTCAAGAATATGACTTTCAAGTGATTTTGAAGCTTGGAAGGCTGAATGCAGGACCTGACCACCTGTCAAGGATTAAGATGGGCAAAGAACCAAATAGTTTGGAGGAAGGACTACCGGATGCACAACTCTTTGCGGTGCATGTTACGAATGGCCATTTTGATAATATCATTTAGTTCTTAACCATGGGTACAACTCCTGAAGGATATTCCACTTAGCAGAAGAAGGAATTAGTAGTCTACTCTACAAATTTTTCAATGATTTCAGGTCACTTGTATAAGATGGGAACAGATGAAATACTATGAAGGTATGTTCCAGAATTTAAATGTGCTGGCATCCTCTCCAAAGCACATGGAGGAGCGGCTGGAGGACACTACGGAGGAAAAGAAACTACGCAGAAGATTTTGCATGCTCGGTTATGGTGGCCGACATTACATAAGGATTCTAAGGTGTACGATGCTTGCTAAAGGATGGGAAAGCCTTTGCAAAGAGACAAATTTCCTTTAAATCCTCAAGTTTTGTTGCAGGTATTTGATAAATGGGCCATTGATTTCATAGGTCCAATACAACCACCAGGAAAGAAGACAGGCACATGGTATATCATTACTACAATATAGTGTTTAACCAGATGGGCATAAGCGCAATCGGTGAAGGATTGTACAGCTGCCACCGCTGCGAATTTTTTGTTTGAATATGTGTTGACACAGTTTGGACACACTGAGATATTGATGAGAGATATGGGTACACATTTCTTGAATGAAACGATCAACATGATGCTTTAAGAATTCCTAGCATACCACCAAAAGAGAACGCCCTATCACCCTGAGGCAAATGGAGTGGAGGAAGCATTTAAAAAAAATTTGGAGAATGTTTTGACAATGGTCTGCAATGCGCATAGAAATTACTAGGATATGTGTGCACCAGCAGTTCTGTGGGCGTATAGGACAACCTGCAAGAAGTTGACAGGCCAAACACCATTTAGGTTGGTCTATGAGATTGAAGCGATGATGCCTATGGATTATATTATGCCAAGTGTACACATTGTAGCTTTGACAAAGATGGAGGATCATGAGACCTTGGAGGAACGTCTTGCGTAGCTGATGGAGTTAGAAGAGGACTGCTTTCTTGCAAGATTTCACCAACAAGTACAAAAGGAACACAAGAAAGCATGGCATGATAGGCATATTAAGTTGTGCACTTTCAAGGTGGATGATTTAGTGTTTCCATATGACAACAAGTTCAAAAAATTTATAGGGAAGTTTCAAATGCATTGGTTAGGGCCATATGTTGTTAGGCAGATCACGGATGGGGACATAGTTTAGCTCGCGAAGCTGAATGGGAAGCTATTCCTTGGGAAAGTGAATGGAAGTAGGCTGAAGTTGTATACAGGGGATCTTGCCCCTACATGATGCCTACATGGTAGCAGGACAGTCTTAGTAATCAAGGTAGCTGCAAGGGATTGCAAGACTATAAACTACATTATCCGAAGAGGAGATAAATATAGTAAGGAAGTTGCACAATGGAAGAAAGGAGTGTGACAAGTGAAGCTGTGTTGGATGTGTTGCATCATGGAGGATGGTACCGCATAGATGGGTCCAAAAGTAGTTGTTGGAGTCACTATTCACAATTTGATGGCAAAACTCATGTTAATATGAGCGGGTACGTGCCATTTATGGAAAAATCCTTTGGAGATCTGTCACCAAAGACACATCTATGATCAGAAAATGGAGGGAACAGTCGGATTTGAATTCAAAACCTCTTATAAATCGTCCATGTTGGTCCATCGAAGAACACTTTGCATTCTGACGACTTTTTATGAGCCCTCTTGTTTTAGCTATATGAATCAAAAGGTTTGGGAGCACTTAGTCTCCACTTCGAAATTCCCAAAGCTGCCTGAAATTAGCTAGTGGATTATACACGTACAAATGTCTGCTCCAATCAATTTTGAAGTCGTTTTTTATCAAGTAGAAGGCCCTAAGTCGTATCTATGGAAACTGCGCCCCCTATGCCTACGACACCAAGGTCACCTAGGCTGAAGAAATCGGTTGCTAAGGAGAAGCAAAAGAAACCTGTACCAGTGAGGCATTCATCGAGGAAGAACCTAGAGGTTCGGCATAAAGGGAAGAAGGATAAGGAAAAGAAGCCGGAGAAAATAGTGGACTTGGAGGTAGAAGAACTCAGTGATGGCATGGAGGAATTAGATGTTGAGGAGGTCAAGCATATCACATAGCTCCCAGAGTATATCCCTCCATGGAAAGGGAAAATGAAAGTAACCAAAGACCCGGATTCAGGTAAATTTATGATCTCTACACCAGTGTTACGAGAATAGGTTGTTTTTGAAGGCAGAGCCTTAGCAAACATCCAGGTGTTGAAGGTGGAGGATTGGGATCTCACTGGCCATGAGAAATTCCCTCACTTAACTACTAATAAATTCATGACAAATATCTACTATGAAGAAACCAGGGTTACATGGTTGGAACCTATGAAATGGGTCAAAGGCATCGAGCAAGCCGGTTTACTGCACATGCTTTGCATACCACACTTCCACCAGACGATCATCAACATTGTGTGTGTGTGCCAACTACTCGCGCTAGTGCATGATGGGTTATTATGGCTCAAAGAACCCATCCCTATAACTGATATGCTCATCCATAGGATTATGAATCTGCCTTATAAAGGGGCCAAGTCTGCAAAAGAGTTTGGAGGAAAAAGTGGAGAAAAGGAGCTGGAAGATAAGATGAAAATTGAATGTGGATTGATCAAGAAGTTGCATGAATATTCTATCTTCTCCATTTAGGACTAGGAAGTGTAGTTTATTTCCCAAATCCTAGCAAGAAAGATTATGAGGAAATGTCAAGCTGAAGAAGTTTCGATGCCAGTAGTGTCATTGGCTGCCCAGTGCATGAAGGGAGTATAGTACAACTGGGAGTAGTATTTATGTAAAGAATTCCTCGCGAACTGCCGCAAAGCACTAGAGGATAGCAAGCCATTTCACTATGTCTGGCTCCTCTTGTTAATTTTATTAATAGCATGGCGCCTACTGAAGGATAGTCAATTTCTTCCGCAGGAAGAAGATTTACCAGAGGCAGCAAAGTTCGCTTCGCTGTGGGCAACAAAGGATTGGGATAGGATCAAAGAATCCAAGATTTTCTAGATATTGGTTGAAATGGACCTCCACATAGTAATCATTCATCGGCCAAGGTTGTCTCCAACCTTGTTCGAGCAACTGACGGCCTTCATGGAGTTTAAGGCTGACTTCCATAATGTATCGATCAGGGCGAGGCCGGATCCTAAGCATATCTAGCACAAGTTTCCATACTTAGTTTTAGAAACAGATGTGTAGGAAATTGTGGGGAGTTGGCCAGCGGAGTGGTGACAATCCACGGATGTTGGTGTAGGTACCTGTTAGGGTGAAGAAAGCTCTGCTACGCAGAAACGCAAAGAAGTAGCACAGGCAGTGGTATGAGCATTGGCCAAGTAGAGAAAGAAAGAAGTTGTTTCCAAAGTAGCTACTGAAAAGGAGTGCATTGCGAAAGAGTGTGCTGAGACAGAGCTCACTGACACAGAGGAAGTCGAAGAATCAACTTCCTAGCATACTGATGAGCAGGCACAGTTAGAGTAGGAAGGAGGTAGGGGAGAGGAGCATAGCACTCCATTCACCTTGAAGAAGTGGAGTAAGCAAACAATTTTCAGGCCAAGGAAGAAGCACAAATCAAATAAACAAGCGCACATTAACCCAATGATCCTCACAAAGGGGATCTTGACAAAATTGGGGACAAAGTCAAAGACACCACAACGGAAGTGTGGCAGCAATTTGAACAACAGTACCTGCAAACGCTAGGGAGCATCCAGAAGGATTTGTGCAAGCCACAGATCCAAACATGCAGGCTTCAAGTGAGCATAGGGAAAGTGAACGAGGTGCAAGAGAGCCTAGCAAAGGGGAGCAAGAAAGTATTGGAGATGGAAAGGACTCTGGACCTTAGAGTCATCATCTTACCAGAAGGATCAATTCACACGGAAACAGAGGAAGACCGTGCTCTGCTGAGCACAATCAAATACATCGGGGTGAAATTAATCGCACTGCCACTTCAGACTCTCCATGCGCTTCAACAGGGGGTCTCGGATGAGCTTAGAATTAGAGAGCAGTGTGCACTTATAGTAATCAATGAATTTAAGGCAAACAAAGAAAATATGTTCGCTGAGAAGGCTCAGGCTCTGAAAGTAAAGGAAGAGCTAGAAGCGCGAAGTCAGAGCCTAGAAACAACAATAACGCAGGCATACAATTCAGTCCCAGAGTTAAATATTCTGGAAGGCGTTACAGCTACAGGGAAGATCATGAAACTGGCTTCATTAGTCCGTGAATCAAAAGAAGATATTGGCAGAGTCACATTTTCCTTCCAAATAAAGATATCAAAATTATAGTTGAAGCTGCAACCAACTACTCTTCTAGAGGTTAGGGAGCAATGCAATGCAGCCATTAAGGAACATATGAATACTTTGGAGATTGTAGTTAAATGATGTGATTTTCTCTTTAACCAAACGATGGAATTATGGGAAACTTTGCAGGAGGACACAAATTTGCAAAATTTGAGCACAGAAATCAGAGATGCCCAGCAAAAGTATGATGAGATCCAAGTGACTATGCGCACATTGGTGCCAGTCCAGCGCTTCGCGCACCTATAGGAAGGGAAGTTGATACAAGCACAAGTACAAGAATTGAAACAAAAATAGTTAATGTTAAAGGATCAGCTTCAACCTTGTACAGAAGAGGCTAGCCAAATTTCTTAGACCATTCAAGAAAAGCTGAAATATCTATGGCAAACTCATCGGACGATGCAGCTTGTGGTAGAGGGACCAACCACTGAAAATTTGGTCGAAGAAGTGAATAAGGTTGTAGTACAAAGTACTGTGGGGATGAACAAATTGAAGCAGTAGTTTAGTGAGCTTTGCCATAAAGTCAAGAAGTCAGCAAAGTGACTTGAGGGTGAGTCACCATATTTGTGTTGGGGTCATGTTGGGCTAAGGTCCCTAGGGTCAATTTTGGGATAGTTTAATCAATTTTTGAATAGAATTTTGTAAAGAATGTAAAGTCTCCATGAAATGTGGAAGCAGAGCACGCAGCTAAGTAGGAGTCAAAGGGGAATTATCCCCTTGTATGGGTAAGTGATAGGTCGGTTTTGAGACTCACCCACAGGCCGCGGGCCATGGTATTGTAATAGAAAGGCTATAAATATTTGAGTCATAGCGAGTCTATAGATATATATTTTGGAGAAGAACAAGTGTAAGGGCAAGTGCTAAGGCAGGAAAGCTCTATTTTCTTGTACTTATGCGAAAGGAGAAGGCTCCTGCAGCTGATTGCGCAGAGACCTTGGCAAGTCCATCACTGAGTACATAGGCCCCTGTAGCTGGATGCGCAAGGTGGAAGAGTCTGTACTTTGAATGTTGAATCTAATAAAGACTTGATTTTCGACCAAATCTATTGCATCTATGCCTTGTTCTTAATTATATTTAAGCATATGCATTGTTTCCTAATTATTTGTTTCTATGAAATAAAGTGTATCTTTTGTGCAAATATGTTGAATCTCTAATATCTATGCATGAAAGAAGTAATGATTTGTTTTCGTGAAGGTAGTAGCTAAATTTGTTATGATAACTATTCGAAGTGGGTAGATCTAAGTGAAGGTAGATCTAGGGTTATTATTTACTAAGCGAAAGTTGTAAGTTTGCTTCTTTTAGATCTGAAAACCTTGATTGTAGACCTTCGCGAAGGTATGGAAGCCATTTGGATAGAGTTACAGTAGTAAACCATAGGAAGATACAAATTTGAGCGAAGGAAGATCTAAGCTACAAGAACTTCATATTACATATCACACGGTCTTTGGATGCAGAAACCTGGTTCTAGCATCCCCCAATACTGCTTTTGGTGAGACTACAGCCTGCACTACGCAAGTTGTTGTCGAAAGGGCCATCAGTTAGGGTTTTGTTGGTTGGTGCGAATAACTTTGAACCCCGGTCATGCCCCCTTAAGCCAATAGTCTTTCATAAGCCTCCATTTTGTTTGCTTTTTTTTTAGTGCCTTTGATAATAATTTGCTTAGATTTTCCTTTTTTCTTGTCATTAGGTCATTAGCAAACTAAATTGTTTGATCATTGAGTGCTTGAAAGAATGGGTGTTTTAGTCATCATTCTAAATAGTTTATTTTATCAATGATTAGGCAAATATATTTGTTTTCATCTTAAAATTAAGTGGAATCCAAAAGAAAATTCATATGCATCATGCATTGCATATAGGGCTTTGATTTTGATTGGAAAAGTGACTTTATAGAGATTGATTGTTGCATCACTTGTCTGTTGCATTGTTGATTGATTTCTTCTTCCCCTACTTAGTTAGGCCTTTCAATATTAAAAGGAAAATGAAAAGAGTTATTTTTGTGATGTTAGTTGCATCATAGGTGTGTTTAGGTGAAATCGAGTTTTGAGCCTTGAAATGAAAACATAATTCAAAATCAACTTTAAAATTTCACTCAATTAATATAAGGAGCATTTGAAACTTAATGCAGACACTTAAAGGTCTAGGCTAGAGACATGTTCTGGAGTCATTAAACGTAGGAGTTGCTGTTGTTTTCCAGCATTGCATCTCGGGGGTGAAATCTCATTCCACGTATGTGAGTGTATAAGATTGTTCTCCATGTACCTTTGGGTATATTGGACGGTGCTCCATGCACATAAAGTATATGGGAATGCTCTCATCGAATGGTTACACATTAAATAACACTACTACGAACTGCACTCCCACATATCGTCGAGTATATTTTGGGAGTTCCCTATAAGTTTCTATCCATCCATAGGTAACCGACTCAACCTTCTTGTATATCGTGATACACCAAACACAACATTCGAGGAGATTTCATGCATGTACGTTAAGTCCTTGGTTCTCCAAGGTGTATATTGCAGTTCATGGTTTCTTAGTAAAATTGTATGCCTAGCTACCCCTTTGTTTTGTTTGTGTCTTTAATTTCTAAAATAAATTAATTGACCGTGGAACAACATCCTCACAGTGGAACAACTCCTTAGTAGATCTTAGGTTGAGACTAATGGCAACGGTTCTCAAGTCCACCAATCAAGGAAAGCCCTATGACGGGAATCCTGGTCCTTTTCCTCATTTTGGAAATATTAGTGCTCCTTATATGGCAATGTTGTCCCTTCCCGAATTTGCCATTAGTTTTCTAATTTGGTTATTTTTGACCCCTATGGTTCTGAATGTCCAAACTGCTTCTCAACCGAGTTCTCCTCCACCTAAACAACATCAACATCATGTTCATCCTAAAGTTGACCCTTTTCCTTCTTCACCTATTGTTTCTTCATCCCTTTCATCCTCTTCGCCTAGTGAAAGTCTTGATTCTAGTAACCAGGAATCTAAGAAGAAGAAGAAAAGGACGAAGAGGAAGAAGCAAAATAAGCAGGGGGGCAACCAAGAAACCGTTGCTACGAACACAACTAGTATGGAAAAATCATCCCTGTAAAGTTAAATTCCCTTACATGTTATGTAAGGGTGACCACCTTCTTAGATATTTTCCTGGTCTTCCCAAGGTATTAGAAGTGTGGTCCATAGGTACACATTAGCCTTCGTCATCAGCCTCTAGAGATCATGCTGGTGATAAACCCTCAACTAGTGATAGTAAAGTCCATGGTAAAAAGGGTAAAGTCAAATTTAAATGTAAGTTATGTGAAGGGAATAATCCTATTTACCTTTGTCCTTATATGGATGAAGCCTCAAAAGTGTTGGAAAACCTTACAGCTTCTCAGCCACGACTTCCAGCAGGTTACCGAAATTTTTTTCCCAATCCTCCACTAGTTGATGAATTAATTGATCAGAATCTGAATCCAATCAATCTCACTCTCTCTCTGAACATGAATCCCATGAGTTTGTTCTCAACCAACCATTAATTGATAAAATGGTTGATTCGATTCCACCTTCAGTTTATCGCACCTTTCCAATAGAGAGTGAACGTCATATTGCTTAGGTTCTTCTTATTTCTTCTAATTCTATGGGACAAGGGGGAATTTCTCCCATTCCCATGAATCCCCCTCCAAGAAAATAGTCCATTGTCTTTGATTCAAGTTAATTGAAATAACTTCGTCTCCCTTCTTACATGCCTTTTAATATCATGGTAAAGGCTTATGATAAGAACATCCATCACACAGTGATAGATGAGGGAGCTTATGTTAGTATTCTATCCTACTCTGGTTGTCAAGCTTTGGGTTACCCATAGTTTGTGTCTGTCGCTCTAAATCTGTTAGCTTTTAACAGAAGAACCAGTCAACCCTTAGGGATCCTTTCTCAATTTTCTGTTACCTTAGGAGGAAAAATTGTATGTATTGATGTTATGGTTGTCATAGACCCTTTGGACTTCAATTTTCTCCTGGGGCAAGACTATGTTTATGTTATGAATGTTTTTGTATACACACTCTTTCGAGTGATGTGCTTCTCGCACGATGGACGGATTTTGGTTATCGATCAAATTTCATTTGTTGGTCCTGAATTGACCGCCAATCATCCTACTTCCCTAAGTGTTATGAATGTGCAAGTGGTATCGTCCCTGCCACAGGTTAATTATGTGGCAACATATCCCATTCACGTACCTACTGTTGAAGATGAGCCTTTCACTATCTACTCAACTTGTTTCGACCTAGATCTGATAGGTGAAATGGTGAATCATTTACTGGGGGAATTTGAGTCTGATCTTTCCATTAGATCCTTTGATCCCTTATAGAGTTTTGTTCTCCCATCTGATGAGAACCTCTTGAAAGACATGGTCTCTTGGAGGCAATGATTTGATTCTTGAGTAGAGTTCATTTGCTCGTGTCAAGCTCCTTAAAAAATGAAACAAGGTCCTTGGAGAAAAGTTCCTTTTCTTGTTTCAATCTCCTTAAAAAATTAAACGAGGTTCCCGGAGCAGATTTATTTTTCTTTTGTCAAGCTCGTTAAAAAATGAAACAAGTTCTTCAAAGCAGAGTTTTTTTCTTGTGTCAAGCTCGTTAAAAAATGAAACAAGTTCTTCAAAGTAGAGTTCTTTTTCTTGTGTCGAACTCATTAAAAAACGAAACAAATCCCCTTTCAATTAGAGACTTTGATTATATCTCGTAAATTCTCAATTGAGTCTTTCACTTGATCTCATAAATTAACCTGCATTCCATCCACCTGTTAGTACCCAATAGTCTAATTAGGTGCATGAAACGAAGCTTGGGGGGGATGTACCACAAATTGATTCATTATGTTGGGGGCATGCAAACTAATTTCAAGCATAATTTCCTATGTTTCAATATTTTGTAAAAATGAGACCAATTTCAAGCATAGTTTCCCATGTTTCAAGCTTCTGTAAAAATGAAACCATTGCAATCTTATCCCTCGTGATTTCCATTTTTATTGGCATGTTTTTCTAGAGAATCCTTGGTATTATTAGCCAATCTCTTTACCTTTGCATGTTTTTAGCAATTCCATGATGACTGGAACCAGTTTCTACCCTTTACACCACTCGTTTCTCCAAGAGGAGTCCTATTTTAGTTCTTTTCAGACTCCAAAAGCATGAAAAGATTGTCAAATACTTGTATTTTCAAACTCATACAAGTAAATGAAAAGACGTCTACTCAGTATAAGTTTAACCCTTTTCCAGACTGAGATAGACTAGCTACACAAAAGGAATACCTTTTTCAAACATGGCTAAGAGGTTCTCTTACGTATTATTTTTACCTTTTTGGACCTAAGGGACTACATACGAAAAGGAACATCTGGATTTTTCTTTTTAGCCTCTTTTTCAAGCTCCCTAAAAAAATTCAAGTTTTACCTTCATTGGACTTGTTAAAACATCAAACAGTGATGGACTTGTCGAACAAGAAAATACCAAACCACTCCTTCTCAGGGTTCATTAAATATACTCTCAAGTATTCATCTGAAGGATGGACTTACAAATCAAGCATATGTTGTCTTCCTCAAGCTTGTTAAAAAATAAAGATGTATTGAACAGTATGGTTGGGGAAATTGGGAAAACAAGGTTCTTCATTTGTTAATGACAGCGATTCATTCTTGAACACGACACTCTTCCACTTCATCTCAATGGTTATTGGGTTGGGTAATCTACTTGTCTTTTAGTTCATCATATCTTCACAGAACCTCCATTTCGGTCTTGGGTCAATGTTTCCAACTGCATTTCAGTGTCACTGGTGTGTTAAAGAGAATTCATTCAACTTATATTTGTTGCAATACACTTAAGCGTTCATTCCATGTTTGCCTTTCCTGATCCACTTCCATATCAACATCATTTTGTCTCAAAAATGATACCCGTTTCATGTTGTTGATGTGGGATACATCAAGGCCCTCCTGCGACGGGTCGCTTCCTGTCAACATCAACACATTATCTAGGAAGTCAACTTAGAAACATCCCTTGGCACCTTGGTGCTTGCATACATCAATGGAAAGTTTACTTACTCTCAGCAACAAGTTTACATCAATGTCTTTTGACCGAAAGATTCTATGTGGTGTTCAACGTCAACTCATTTATTCACACCATATGGATTGCACTTGAGTACCTTGGGAGCCATTAACATCATTAGTGGTTTCTCTCATGTCTATTAACTTCTTACATCATTGGCCAGTAATCAAATTGTATCTACCATGTTCCAATTCAACTCATTGATTCACATGGTTAGAATCATACGTTGGTTGGCCATGTGAACAAGATAGAAGACCTTGGATCTAGTTTCCACCATTTAGGCTGTGATTTCAGGAATTATACAAAGACCACAATGTATGATGGCCATGATCATACAAGAATTTATCTATTCATGGGTCCACCATTTTTCATCTGTGGACGCGTCTTTTGATCATTGCACATGTTATGTTAACTTATGTGTTGAGTATGGGTATGCCTCCCTCAACAACAAATATGTCATGATGAAAATGTATTGTAATAGATGAATCTTGTTGGTTGTTCTTGATCCTGACTTATCACAAGGTAAAGCACTTCAGTCATCAGTCATCATTTCTAACTTTTCACTCTATGGGGCAATCTGTTATAGGCCATTTTTTTGCACCTGGTCAATAGGCCTACAAAATGGATCAATCAACATCCTTTGACCCCTTTTCATCATCCTTACACAAATCCCTAAGCATGACTCTTTCTAATCCTTGAGTTTCTTCCCTTAACTCCTTCATTTAAGTGATTTTAAGGACCAACACACCCTGCATAAATGAGCAACTGTGTTGCAGTGCACTCTCTCCTTCTCTCAGGGTACTATGTGGTGCACCCTACATAACTATGGGGGTCCGTTAATTCTAGAAATTCGAGAAAAAATAAAAAATAAAATTATGAAGCTTCCTCTTCTATAAGCTTCGAGAGGTTGTTTCAACCATTTACCTAGGATAAACATTTGAATCCTATCTAATTCCACCTTGAAGAAATCACCATCTTATCCCTTGAGCCCATCCTCCCATCACCTTTGGATCTCAAGCCTAGATTGGTAAAAGGATAAGAATTCATGAACTACCTCTCCTTCATATATATTTACCTCATTCCACAAGCATCTAGTTAGTTTTCAGTTGACTTTTGGAGAGTGATTCTACCCTTATGTTTTTGTTGTGAGATTTATCCTTTCATGCATTTAGGGTGATTGGAGGTGAACTTTGTGACAAAGCGTGGGAAAGTCAACAGCTTGGAGGAGCTCTTCTATAAGTTCGACATCTATTTATGGTTATAAATCACTCCATTTATATCAATACAAAGAGTTCTTTTGTTTTTCTCTATGTGATGTCATTATTTCATGTATTTCAATACCATGTCAGTTTGTTGAATAAAGTAGATAGATGATGCTACATATACCTCATAGTTTCTTGGCTTGTGTTGTCTTGTTGTGCAAGTTCTAATTTTGGCAGCTGGAGATAAGATTGGAGAATTCAATTCAAAGAAGGAGCGAAACATACGAAAGATTCCAAGTAGGTTTCTTCCCCTCATATACTTAATTTAAGGAAAACATTGGGTCCTTTGTCATTCTATTGTTCTAGGTTAGCCACCAATCTTAGGGGAGATATTTTTGTCTGCAGTCATAATCCCACATAATAGGTATGATGGGCCAAAGATACCTGGAAAGAGGACCACATGATAGGTATTGATTGGTTCATGGTATATTGATGTAGCAATCTCTGAGGTCTTGGGATTTTCTTCAAGGTAGTGTTTTAGCGAAGGTTTCCTGTGTATTTTGGTTTTGCTAAAATATCCATTGAACAAGGCTTTGCTCCAAAAATAGAAGCTTCGAAGGACCACCCCCAGTGGGACCCTTACCAGATACCAGAGTAAAAATATGTTGAAACAGGTGTGCAATAAGATCAGGTCTAGTGGGATAGGGAAATATTCATCGTTTGCAACGAAAGGTAATAAAGATAGTGCAAAAAGGTCAAAATTCCATCAATCATGGTTTCACTAGAAACTCAAGGCGCATTCTTGTAGAATTAAGGGATAAAGCGCCCATGTAATAAAATACACCAAGAGATACCTAAATTAGAATAAGAGCATTTACCATATTATAAATATGAATAGGGATTTAAAGAAGTGTGTGTGGATGAACTGAGTAAATCTGAGCAATTGTTCCAATCTAAGAGCATAGTAGAATATTCCAACATGTGATGAGTGGATATCCATGAAGTGAGTGTTAAAATTGTGTGAGAGTAGAGGATAACTATAGGAGATATGATCCAAGAAGAGAAGAGACAGAGAGAAGAGTGAATGTGTTTTCATATCTCAGAGAGCACAAGTGAACTAAATGTAAACAAAAGATAATTGACTGAGATAGGAGCCAGTGAAGAGGGTGTCGAGAAGAGTGTAATGATAAGTAGTATATTAGATGGCTGCAAGTGAACCAAGGAGTGTGACTAAGGGGAAAAGCAATGAAGTAGATTTAAATTCAGATTTATATTTTTATAAGAATTAAAGAAAGTGCCTCTAGATCCAATTTGAAAATGTCATGAAGCAAAGATATAGGGGGTAAAGGAAATTGGATCAGTATATCCAAAGGGAATTGGTGTCTCCTACAAGTTGGTTCTTGCAAATCTAAGGGGATTGGTGTCTTCTTCAAGTTAGTGTTTACAAATATTAGGGATTAGTGTCTCATGCAAGTTGATTCTTTCAAAGTTGAGGGGATTAATATATCCTATAGGTCGGTGTTTGCTTCAATCAAATAATGAAAAGAAGTTTTGTGGTTTTCTCTTGGATGGGTTTCCACATATATCTTGTCTTCATTGATCTTATGTGACTAGTGTATTATATTGTGATTGATTATTTTAAATAGTGTAAAATATATTATATTGATTCACCCCCAACCCCTCTCGGTATAAGTGTTAATCCAATAATTGGTATTAGAGTGGGTTCCTTTAGGATAGTATAACCATTGGATGTTAATTTTTCATTGTTCTATGTTGTTACAATCACTTTAGCGCAATTATTAACTTCAATTAGAAATAAAATCAATCTTCTAGTATAAAACAACAATTGTAGATAGAACAATAAATGCAATGTACAGTAGAAGACAATCAAGAGAAATAACAAGAGACACTAGGATTGGTCAAATACTAGGGGAAACCCCTTTCAAAAACCTCTTCTTATTAGATTGTCATGAAATGTTCAGCAAAAGAAGTGCAATGTTCCAATTCATCAATCAAGAGTCAAAGTCAATCCTTTAACTATCCAACAATACCAATCTAATAATGTCCAAGAGATGATCCCAATAGACAAATTTGATCAAAATCACAGTCTCCAAAACTTATCAAAGTCTGTGGTCAATGGTAAAAGGTATTTTAGGTTATAGTCATCAGGACCTAGTGAGAAATAGTGTGGTTGTATCCCTCTAGTTGTAGGGAGCATCCTATCAACATAGCGTTTATAGCTATATTTTCCTCAATTCAACCCTGTGGCTCTAGCTTAATTTCTTCTCCTCGCACGTGTGATCTCAAACCCTGCAATTTCAGACCTGTATGTACCAATCTGTTGTGGGTGGCAACAACCCCCCCCCCCCTTTTCATTTTAGTGTTATCCAAAATACTAAATGAATGGGGACCCTTAGTTAAAATTTTAGGAAAAGCAAGAGTTTCCTTTCTCCAAAATAAGGTCACCATCATAAGCTTAGCAAGATCTTTTGAATACTTTAAAAACCTAAGTTTATGATAAGAAAAATCTCTTAAAAAGAAAGCCGCATCGCAAAATGATAGTAAAGTCCCATCATTTGGCTATCGCATCATAATAAGAAAGAGCTAATAAGAAAAACTTCAAGATTTACTGATCTCCGATAACACCGATCGCAAGATCGCATATCGCAGGGAATAGGCTAACGAAATTTGGCGAACATAAAACTTCTCCGATCTGCGACATTGCAATATCACGATATGCAATGATTGCGATGTCGCGATCTTCGATGCCGCGATGCAAATCGCAGAATCGCTCCATCACGAATCTTTTTGGGCATGCTATTCAAGAAAAGCAACTTACTATAATCTGACCCAAGATCATGCGCTTTAAATGTTAATAAAGGGATTAGTTGTCAGTTATTAATGAAATATGGACGCGTGCTTTTCAAAGAATTACTTCACATAAGGTGACATATTTGATGTATCTGCTGCATTTAAAACTCTCCCATCACCTTTCTTGATCAATCATTTCCATTTCGCTTGTGAGCTGCAGGAAGCAGAAAGCACGGGAAAGGAAAAGGAAATCCAAGTACTAAAAGGATTAAATTGGGAATATTACTGGACATATTTGGTAAAACCGCATAGTCAGTGGATGACCGTGAAGTGTATCATAAATGCGGCTGAAAAGATGGAGCCAGCACTCATTGATTTCGTTTTCTCAGCACAGCTCAAAGCAGAAGTTAGCCAACTGACTCTCCTTAAACAAATGTTGAATACATGCAGCTTTAAATACCAGAGACAAAAATAGCTTAAGTTGGAATCTTATTTTTCTTAAAGATTAGATTAGAAAAAGGGCGGTCATTTGAAAACTGCATCCTGATTTTTTGTAAATAAACTATTATTAGATTTAGTTAGTAGTATTTAAACCCTTCTCATGCATTTAGAGAAGGGTCCAGAAATTTGTCAAAAAACGTATCCTCAAAACATGCACTTTTGCACCCTCAAAGGAGGTTTTGATGAATGGAAGGATCGAGATTTATTGATGTTTGCATTTGATATCGGCTACTAATGTTCCACTTCTATACTCTTAGTAGATATTAGAACAAGGAAAGATAAATCGTTGTTGCTGGAAGCTTATGAGTAGGACCAGTCATAAATGGTATTTTTATCTCTTGATCATTTCTGCTTATATTCTTAAAGCAATATACAGTTTTTAGTTGTTTATATATTATTACATGAATGTTTGTGTTACCATTTGGCACTTTTGTACGGTGGAGCCATTTATTTATGTTTAATGTGTGAATAACGTATTATGCGATATGTTGTTCACAACTGTTTTGCCTAACTTTTTATGCAAAGTAGTTTATCTTAATTGATTTCTATTCTTATAATTGTTGAATAATATTTATTAACAGTTATTATTTGAAATCTCTTTAGATCGCATAATAGAAGAATTACATCCCGGGTTAGCATAGATTAGATATGCTATTTTCATTAGATTACAATAGCATAGAGTTAGACTAATGTAGCTCAGATATGAACTTTAGATCAGCAACATCCAACTCTACACACACACACCCTTAGATTGGGAAACTGGTCCCATTATCCCCAGTCGGACTCACTATACCAAACGGATAAGGAGCTATCAACCAAGGTCTGGACCGGGTGAGTATCCCCCTTGTTGTCGACCCGATTTTCGGGGCTTCAACATATTTGGCGCTAGAAGGAGGGCCTGAAGCATGTTGTCTGTTGGAGTTGTTGGTAACTGTGATATTTGAATTAAGATGACTTCTCTCAAACTTCCCATTTGGAGTTCTATCCATGTTCGTGCATCTTCCAACACCCCACCTGAAGTGGTAAGACTCTTGTCTCAAGTAAAATTCAATGGTAAGAGTAATTCTTCCGCTTTTAATCACGCCCTTCAATTTATTCAGAGTGTTTTAAGTTCGAACGTCCAAGGAATTGACGAAGGCATTTTATGCAGAATTTTTACTCTCACATTCACAACAGAAGTAAGAAACTGGTGTAGAACCCTCCCATTTGCCTCAATTCACAGCTGGGACCAATTCGTCAAGGCTTTCATTTGTGAATTTGATAGCTATGATTATGATCAAGTATATGATGAAATTGAATATCTATGAAAAGAAGGTGAATCTGTTAGGGATTTTAATATGCGATTTCATCTTAATTGTCTAAAATATGATATTGAGAACGAACTCATGGATGAAGAGTCTTCATATTGCGCTGAGCATAACTATTCTCTGCCTCCTATGCCCGATCCAACAGAAGTTAGTCCAAGTCTAGTTCCATTTTCTTTTAATATGAATGAAAATTCCAATTTGAATATGCGAATTATTCATGATGAAGAAACTCCCCGAAGATTAGAAGACATGCCCGCTCTAATACAAGAAGACACAAGCGAGAATGTTGAAGGAAAGCCTACCTTGGAAGCAGAAAGCAACTTGGAGACAAGGTTAGATAATATCATCGCAAGTCGACAAATGTAGATATCAAGGTTAGAACAGCAAACTAATTCTCTTTCGGAAAATACAAACACACAAAGGTATGATCTAAAGCCTAATATCTACGATGAATGTGATCAACAAGAAATTCTTCACGATGATATTTTCAAATGCATTGTTTCAGAATCACATTTTTCTCTTTATCCTGATGTTTTTAGTGATGATAATTTTCTTCCCCTCAGTATTAATAAAATCCCAAAAGATACAGAGGATTATCCAAATAAATCACCGTTAGGATTTCAAGATAAAAAGACAGCTATAGAAACTCCTTTTGTCCTTTTCAAACATGAACGACTTGACCTTCCCTTTTTGAATATACAGGATAAAAAAGAAAAATCCAGGGAATCCTGCGAAGTCATTTATGATAGCTACTTAGCCGATGATAATGTTGATTTATCTCAAGTAACTCAACAGAACTCAGATAATGAGAGATATTCTAATTCAAGAATTATACCAGTCAATCCTCATTTTAGAGTGACAGATCATTTTCATGATTTTACCATCCGAGACAATATCCCAATCTATGATTCATATCATGATCAAACCACCATGCATGTTCCCAATCATGATTTGTTTTCTGATTCACAAGATGAAATTCGAAATTACTCAGATCCCATGATTCTGGCCAGTCCTTGTGAAAAAGGAGATATTCCAGATCAATCCCAGTTACGTTATAACACTAGTTGTACAGATAATCATTACATTCTTTCTCGCCTGCATTCATTTTGTGTAAAATCGGATTTTGTTTTAAATTTTCAAACTTTTGATAGATTTCTATGGTATATTGAACACCTGATCAAAGAACACTCGAGAGATGCGTTACCATTTTGGAAAGATGAATTGTGTCAAAACCAAAATCAGTCAATAACAACCTTCCTTGAAAAACTTCTATGTCATCCAAAACATCATCAACGAAAGAAAGTATTTTTGGAAACTTACCAACAATTCATGATAATTGACAATTCTCTTTTGGAAAATTTCCATCTATTTTTCATTTTTTTTAGTGATTTATATATGGAAACTTTCCTTTTATGAGAAACTGCTAAAAGCTTGACTTTAACGCATAATAGATTTTAGGCCATTAAAATTAGCCTGTCATCTTTCCTATTGAACGATCGCCAATCCATAACAGAAATTCATCCTGATTTCTACGATCCAATAGGTATCCAATTAGAAAGAAGATTTCATAAAAAAGAAATTTCGGGCAAAATTCCGTCTGAAATTTCACTTTCTGATTCCACATTCAATGTTGACAGTCCAAGAAAAGCTTTATTCTCGACACCAATGTTTAAAGGGTACATACGTGTAGGAATAAAAATGAAAAGATGGTTGCACTGGAAATATCATTTTACCTAGTCAATTTTTCTGTATATAGTTAAAATAGGAGTAGGAACAATTTAGTTAGGTTAACTAGTTGGATAAATTAATTTTTAAAGTTGATAGGAAAAATAAAAGAAGAGATTATTCCTGTTGTGTATATAGTCCAAGGGAATAGTCACCTCTCATTTCTTTAAATATCCTTCCCCCTACATAAAGTTTGTTTTGGTTAACATCATTTGACATTTACTAAAGACACCATTTCTCTTTTCAGATTTTAAACTCTCGCTTGTATAAATAGAAAATCTTTTGGAAACTTGATCTTTATTATTACTAGATGCTGTTTAAAAACTCTAACCCAGATACGATACTAGTTTCAGCTTCAAAAAAAAAAAAAAAAAAAGAGAGCAATCTTTAGTGAAGAAATTGTTTTATATCAGCACAATGAAAGGTATCAATAACAAAATGAATATTCTCTGTAGAACAGCCGTTTCCAAAAAACTCTAATATTGTCGTCTAGAAATTCTTAAGGAAAAAAAAATGACTTCCTTCCTGCTAGAGAAAATTGCAGCATTCAGAGGAATAATCCATAAATACACTTTATCTTAAAGAATAAGAGGTCCCATCATGATCCAGCGTATCATGATCACAAGTATTATAACTTGCTGACTTTGCCAATACTGTCCACCAAAACAGGGCAATGACTCAAGATTGT
>APFE030318061.1:10894-45160 GCA_000404065.3 Pinus taeda | reverse complement strand
CTTAGCAAGATCTTTTGAATATTTTAAAAACCTAAGTTTATAATAAGAAAAATCTCTAAAAAAGAAAGCCGCATCGCAAAATGATAGTAAAGTCCCATCATTTGGCTATTGCATCACAATAAGAAAGAGCTAATAAGAAAAACTTCAAGATTTACCGATCTGCAATAACACTGATCGCAAGATTGCATATCGCAGGGAATAGGCTAACGAAATTTGGCGAACATAAAACTTCTGCGATCTGCGACATTGCAATATCGCAATATGCGATGATTGCGATGCTGTGATCTGCGATGCCGCGATGCAAATCACAGAATCGCTCCATCGCGAATCTTTCGGGCACGCTATTCAAGAAAGGCCACTTACTATAATCTTACTCAAGATCATGCGCTTTAAATGTTAATAAAGGATTAGTTGCCAGTTATTAATGAAACATGGACGCGTGCTTTTCAAAGAATTTCTTCACGTAAGGTGGCATATTTGATGTATCTGCTGTTAAAACTCTCCCATCACCTTTCTTGATCAATCATTTCCATTTCGCTTGTGAGCTGCAAGAAGCAGAAAGCACGGGAAAAGGAAAAGGAAATCCAAGTACTAAAAGGATTAAATTGGGAATGTTACTGGACATATTTGGTAAAACCGCATAGTCAGTGGATGACCGTGAAGTGTATCATAAATGCGGCTGAAAAGATGGTGCCAGCACTCATTGATTCTGTTTTCTCAGCACAGCTCAAAGCAGAAGTTAGCCAACCGACTCTCCTTAAACAAATGTTGAATACATGCAGCTTTAAAGACCAGAGACAGAAATAGCTTAAGTTGGAATCTTATTTTTGCTTAAAGATTAGATTAGAAAAAGGGTGGTCATTTGAAAACCGCATCCTGATTTTTTGTAAATAAACTATTATTAGATTTAGTTAGTAGTATTTAAACCCTTCTCATGCATTTAGAGAAGGGTCCAGAAATTTGTCAAAAAACGTATCCTCAGAACATGCACTTTTGCACCCTCAAAGGAGGTTTTGATGAATGGAAGGATCGAGATTTATTGATGTTTGCATTTGATATCGGCTACTGATGTTCCACTTCTATACTCTTAGTAGATATTAGAACAAGGAAAGATAAATCATTGTTGCTGGAAGCTTATGAGTAGGACCAGTCATAAATGGTACTTTTATCTCTTGATCATTTCTGCTTATATTCTTAAAGCAATATACAGTTTTTAGTTTTATATGTTATTACATGAATGTTTGTGTTACCATTTGGCACTTTTGTACGGTGGAGCCATTTATTTATGTTTAATGTGTGAATAACTTATTATGCAATATGTTGTTCACAACTGTTTTGCCTAACTTTTTATGCAAAGTAGTTTATCTTAATTGATTTCTATTCTTATAATTGTTGAATAATCTTTATTAACAGTTATTATTTGAAATCTCTTTAGATCGCATAATAGAAGAATTACATCCCGGGTTAGCATAGATTAGATGTGCTATTTTCATTAGATTACAATAGCATAGAGTTAGACTAAAGTAGCTCATATATGAACTTTAGATCAGCAACATCCAACTTTACACACACACACCCTTAGATTGGGAAACTGGTCCCATTATTCGCAATCGGACTCACTATACCAAACGGATAAGGAGTTGTCAACCAAGGTCCGGACCAGGTGAGTATCCCCCTTGTTGTCGACCCGATTTTCGGGGCTTCAACACAATCCAAAGAAGAGAGAGAAGAAGATTCTTGATTTTGATATCCAAATGCAATTGACTTGCCTTGTATTTATATGCTTCCAAGGGGTGCCTCATTTTTCTTTAAAAATTTTGTGCACATGGGGGCTTTCACCTTAAAAATACATTTTTTTTAACCAAAATAAATTCTTCCAAGGGCTAGGAGGGGTCTTTCTTGATTAGGAAGGTTTTCCAAAGGAGGGAATTTGTCCTTGGGCTATCAAATTAACACTCCCTCTCAGATAAGGAGAAATCATTGACTGAAACGTATGTCCCATCTCAAATATCTTGTCATCATCAAGTCAAATGTCGTCACTGCTCATCTTTGTTTAACACTCTTGAATCTAAAAGAATATGATTTTGACATCATAGGGGAGATAAATCTACCACCCTTTATCAATAGGCGAGATCTACTTACCACAAGGACAATGATCACACTTTGTCTTATTGTCTGGGAGAATAGGTGAGATATACTCAAGGATCACACTATATCCTATTGTTTAGTCGTAATAGGCAAGATTGAGACCCTTAGGAGTCAAGTGGTAGAACACCTACATCTAAGACGAGTGATATCGATTTACCACATGGGTAAAGATACACACCCTATGTCAAGTAACCTCAACCCATTGACTATATGGGGATGTCCAATCCCAACAAGCCCAATGTGTGGGTAGGATTCCAACTAGGGTATACTCTGTCAAAGTGACAATATGAGAGAGCGACTTACCATAGGAGTAAGGATTCACACCATATCCTATTTTCTATAGGTCCCTCAACCCTAGGATCCCTTACTGCTACATTCCCACCATGGGAGCTCAACAAGAAGGGAGAGCACACTAAGTATTCTCGATCATCTGAGACCCTTACCCAAGAGGATCACGTCCACCAGTCCAAGCTACTCTCTGAAGACCAATAACTTCCCTTTCGACAAAGCCTTGATGAGTATATCTGTTATATGTTCATCAATCGAAATGTGATGGAGCCTCATAACTCCTCTCTACACCATGTCTCAAATATGATGATACATGATCTCAATATGCTTAGACTTATCATGAAATATGAGATTCTTTGTCAATCAGATCCCACTCTTTTTTTCACAATATATCACATTCGTATTAAGGACCTGCCCAAACAACTCTCCAAAGAGATTCCTCAACCAAGCAGCCTCACAGCTAGCCATGATAGCAACAATATATTCTGCTTTGGTCATGCTCAAAGCTACAAATTTTTGTTCCCTTCTCATCCAAGATATCATGGTGGAAACCAAACTAAGGCAGCACCCAGATGTACTCTTCCTGTCAATATCATTTTTGACCCAGTCAGCATTAGTGTACCCATGAATTCGTACATATCCCACAGTGTATCTTAGACCAAAGTTAATCTTCCCATGAAAATATATCAATATGTGCTTGGAAAACATCCAATGAGCATGAAGGGGCTCAGTCATGAATTGAATCAAAGTGTTCACTACAAAGCATATGTCTAAATGGGTGTTTACGAGGAACGTCAATTCCCTAATCAACTATCAATACTCATAAGGGTTTGCCAAGTTAGGTCCAACAACATCTTCACACTACTTCTTGAAGTTCATCTCCAAGGGTGTGGCCATGGACTTGCATTATACTAATCCAAATACTTCCAACAACTTCATGACATATTTCCCTCGAGAAAGAAAAATCTCTTTGGGTCTTTGCCACACCTCTAATCCCAAAAAGTAAAGCATCATACCAAGATCCTTCATCTTGAAACCAGAGGCCAACTCCCTCTTACATTCAAGCATCAAGGGCTCACTCCCTGTCAAGAATAGATCATCAACATATAAAACCAAAATTAAAGGCATACCTTGGACCACTTTAAAGTATAGGTTCGATTTAGCATTGCTTTTCATGAATCCAAGCTTCGCCAGGTAACTGTTAATGCAGGCATGCCAGGCTTGCTTCATACCATATAATGCTTTCTTCAACCTTCAAACATGAGTCTTCTTGTCCTTCACTTCAAATCCCTGAGGCTTCTCAACGTATACTTCTTCTTGTAGTATGCCATGAAGAAATGTTGTCTTTACATCCATCTAGTGAAGAGTTCATCCTTGACTAGTAGTAAGGGCAATAATCGATCTAATGGTAGTTTAATAGGCAATGAGGGAAAATATATCATCACAGAATTCTCCCTCTTTCCAAGAGAAACCTTGGGCCATGAACCTTTATTTGTAGTTCTTAATGTTTTCATCAAGTCCATGTTTGATCTTATATAACCATTTTGAAGTTAAGGAAAACTTTCATTTAGGTCTCAGAACAACATCCCATACATCATTCTTCATAATCGATTCATACTCTTCAGTCGCCATCCTTCCAAACTTGTTCTTCACAACTTATTTAAAGGTGGGAGGCACAACCTAGATGATAGTGCTCATAACTACAACATATCCTTGGTACCGACATGGCTTCTTACTTTCTCTAAAGATCCCCTTGGCTAAAATATGTCTCTTACATCTTGTAAGATATCACGAAGCCATAATGGTCTCTTCCTAGCAAGAATATCACTTGGAGGAGCATCCAAGGGGTCCATAAGCTCCATGGGATCATCAACAATATCCTTCTCAAATTCTGGAATAGAGGGACCTTCTAGTAGATCCATGTCGTCATCTCTTTTCTCAACAGGAGGATGTGGAGGAAGGTCCCTTGCTTTTCCAAGGGAAACATATTTATCAAAAGTTACTTCCTTGCTAAACTCGATCTTCCTTTGGCCAGATATATATATTCTAAATTATTTAGAATTTTCACAATATCCAACAAACATACCTTTCTTTCTGGTGGCTTCCATCTTGTTCCTCTTATCTTTCGGCACATGAAAGTATATGGGACAACCAAATATCCTGAGATGTCTAATATTGGGCTTCACATTTGTGAATACTTCTTCGGGAGTCTTGTTCACCAAATCTTGATGAAAAACCATGTTTTGAACATAGGTCGTTGTATCTATAGCTTTTCCCTAGAGGAACTTTGGTAGCTTTTGATCATGTAGCATAGCTCGGGAAGCTTCCATGATGGACTTGTTCTTTCTTTTAGCCATATCATTCTGCTCGGGGTTGTAAGGTACAATAGTTTCCTTCTTGATTCTAGCATGTTCGGAAAAGTCAACGAACTCATTTAACGTATATTCTCCACCATTGTTGGACCTGAAGACTTTGATCTTTTTCCCGGTTTGATTTTCTATCAAAGTCTTGAATTCCTTGAGCATATCGAAAGCCTCATCCTTATGCTTCAAGTAATATATCCATGTCTTCCTAGAGAAGTCATCAATAAAGATTATGTAGTAGAGATGGCCACCAAGAGAGTGCACTGGCATGGGTCCACGAAGGTCAGAATGAATAAGTTGAAGAATACCATCAGTCTTGTTCCTATTGGAGGGGAATGGACCCCTTGTCATCTTTCCACTAGCACATCCCAGACATACTCCATCACTACTAGCGTGAACATCAATCATCCCAGAAACCAATTTCTTCAATTTCAGTAGGGATTCATAATGTAGATGTGTCAATCTTCGATGCCATAGCTCACTTTGATGATTGATCTAATGGACCATTGCTAGCAAAGGTATTCCATTGACTCTATAGAGTCTTTCAATTTTAAATCCCAAGGTAAAAGCATCCCTCATGCGAGATTCCATAGGCCATGTCAATAATTTTCCTTTGATGAAAGATACTCTCATACCTTTGTCTTCCAAGGTAGATATGGATACCAAGTTCTTATTTAGTCTCAGAACATACATAACATCATGAAGAAGAATGGATTCATCAGAGTCCAAATGAAATTTGATGGAACCAAAAGCCTTCATAAGATGAGAAGTATTATCTCCAAGGATGATTTTCAAATTTGACTCCCTCTCAACAAGGTTTGAGAGGACTTTCCGATATCCAAAGAAATGTCTAGAAGCCCCACTATCTACCAAACAGCTACCACACGGATCCAGAGGGGAAGAACTAGAGAGAGAATAAATAAGAATATATTTAGATTGACTAGAAACAACATTATTTTCATACCTCGAGTTCCTTGACCTATTTTGAGGACGATGCCCTTCTTCTTGATCATCCGGAGTATCTACTCTTCTTATCTCATCCATTCTTCTTCTTTCATCTCTATTTCTTTGATCATCTCCTCTTCTTTGATCATTGAACCTATTGTTGTTGAAGCCTCGATTGTTGTTGTAGTTGGATCTTGAATCGTTTCTCCTTTTCAGGTACTCTCAATCATAATGACCATGTTTGTGGTAGTTAAAGCATTCAATTCTACTTCCTCTTCTCTTGGATTCCTTTGATTTATGGGGAGGCCTTCTTGAAGTAGATGGTATTTCTCTTGCTTTTTTGTTCTTGTCTTGAGCAACAAATGTAGAGGGTTCTCCTTCTTCATGCTTTTAAATCCTTCCTTTGGAAATCATCCTAGTCTCTTCTTGAGTGCATTTACCAACGTGCTCATCAAATGTCAAAAGTACATTATTGTGGTTTAGAGTAGTAATGATGGTTTCCCAAATAGGAGGGAGATCTTGAAGAGTCACCACCACCATCTCTTTGTCAAATATTTGTTCACCAACATATTGCAATTGATCCCTTAGGCGGGATACTCTCATTATGTAGGACTGCACAAATTCCCCATTGTTCATCTTCATCCCTTTGAGTTGATTTTTCAAGGAGAGGATGTGATTCAAGTTGTTGACTTCATACATCCTGACCAGCTTGTCATAAATATCCTTAGACTTCTTCAAGCTACCAACATAAACAAGTAAATGATCTTGCAACCCATCATTGAGAATTTTCTTGTCTTTGAGCTCACCTATCTTGTACTTGGATTTGGAAGCAATAGTTGCATTTTACGGAAGTACAATAACCTTTCCTTCGAGATATTCCAAGACATCATTTTCATCCAATATCACTTCCACCCTGATCTTCCAAGCAACAAAGTTTGATGAGTGACCCAACTTCTGATAATCATTGAATTAAGAGGTGGACATCTTGACCAAATCAAATAGGCTCCTTCAGCGTCTTTCAAGAATGATTTCTCTTGTTTCTTGTCTCCTTGGGCTTGTCTTCACGTTGGCTCTGATGCCATGTTAATTTTCCACTGTTCTATGTTGTTACAATCACTTTAGCCCAATTCTTAACTTCAATTAGAAATCAAATCAATCTTCCAATAATAAATAGAAAGTGTAGATATAATAGTAAATGCAATGTACATTATCAGACACTCAAGAGAAATAACAAGAGACACCAACATTGGTCAAAGACCAGGGAAAAATCTTTCAAATTCTTATTCTTATTAGATTGTCATAAAATGTTCAGCAGATATAGTACAATGTTCCACTTCATCAATCAAGATTCAAAGTCAATCCTTTGGTTATCCAACAATACAAATCAAACAATATCCAAGAGATGATCCCAATAGACAAATCTAATCAAGTCAAAGTCTCCAAAACTGATCAAAGCCCGTGGTCAATGGTCAAAGGTGTTTTAGGTCACATTCACTGGGACCTAGTGATAGATAGTGCAGTTGTAACCCTCCAACTGCAGGGAGCACCCTATCAACATATTCCTTGATCCAACCCTGCAACTCTAACTTGATTTATTCTCCTTGCACATGTGAGCTTGAACCCTACAATTCTAGACTTGTACAAACCAATCCAAAGAAGAGAGAGAAGAAGATGCTTCATTTTTATGTCCAAATGAGGTTGACTTGTCTTGCATTTATATGCTTCCAAAGGGTGCCTAAGTTTTCTTTAAAGTCAACTTGTACTTTTGTGCACATGTGGGTTTTCACCTTAAAAATACATTTTCCTTAACCAAATTAAATTCTTCCAAGTGCTACGAAGGGTCTTTCTTGATGAGGAAAGTTGTCCAAAGGAGGGAATTTGTCCCTGAACTATCAAATTAACAATGGAAGGTATATCTTAAGGTAATTAATGGCCAATCATGATGGTTCCTTTCCAACCAAAGCTCCTCCCTTTGATGGGACCAATTATACTTTCTAGAAGGTAAAAATGATTGCTTATTTAATGTCTCCTGGTGTTGACATTTGGATGTCTGTTGAAGATGGATACATAACTCTTGCAACTCATTCAACATATCCAAATAGAAGAAGAGCCTTTACAAACAATGCTAAGGCAAATAATGCAATTATGTGTAGTGTTGTCGAATCTGAATTTGTTAAGGTAATGCATTGTAAATCTTCCAAGGAGATATGGAATAAGCTATAGAGAAGCTATGAAGGAGATAACAAGGTAAAGAAAGATAAACTTCAAACACATGGAATGAGATTTGAAAGTATAAATATGAATGAAGATGAAAATATTGCATTATTCTTTCTTAGAGTAGATGAGTTTGTAAACAACATCAAAGATCTTGATGAAAAGGTTGAGGGAGTTGTCGTTCATAAAGCGTTGAGATCTCTCCCCATGAGATTCAATGCTAATATTTCAGCCATTGAAGATATGAAGGATCTAGACGCTTTAAATATGGAAGAACTACATGGAACCCTTACAACATATGAAATGAGGATTGGAAAAGAGAGGTCAAGCCTAGACAAAGCTTCTTTCAAGGCTTCAAAGAAAACAAAAGAACTTCAAGATTTCTCTAGCCATGAATCATATCTAGAGGTAGCTCAGTTAATGAGGAAGTTGAAAAGGGGATCTGGAAAGTATAAAGGTAAGTTATCTCTTAAATGCGTTGTTTGTGGTAGAATTGGCGATTTTGCTTCTCAATGTCCTTATCCTAAAGTAGAAGATCATGAAAAGGAAAGAGATTATAAGAATATAAGTAGGTCTCATAAATATAAGAAGGGAAAGTATCAAAAGAAGAAAATCTTATATCCCAAGGAAGACATCCACTCATTAAAAGAGAGCAATGAGCAAGAATCTGATAAAGAGCAAGATCAATGCTATATAAACTAAATATAACTAGAAAGAGAATTTAGACCTTGAGGAAGAAGTTGACTTTGAAGGAGGCTAATTAGTGTTGTAGATGAACTTAGGAAGGGTAGAAGAAAGAGAAAAAGGTAAATGGAACAATTGTTGAATGCCGAAAAAGAAAAAAATGGTTCCGATGAAGAATCAATTAATATCCAAAAGGTTCAAATAGAAGAAGCAAAAAGAATTGAAGAAACCCTGATAAAGTAGCTAAGCGACAGGGACAATAATTGTGAAACACTAGAAGATAGGAACACACCTTTGAGAAAGGAGTTTTCTAAGAAACATGAAAAGATAGATCCAAGTTCAAATGAAGAAGCATTCATTCACCTAAAGACCCAACTTGAAGAGGCAAAAAGAAGAGAAGAAATCATTTCAAATTAGTTGACAAATTGGGAGAAAAACTGTAAGAGGCTTATATCAAGTTATTAACATTCAATTATATCAAGTTTTGAATTTGATAACAATAAAGTTCATTAATCTAATTGGATAACATTTGATTAAACAAATTTTGTGTTTTGAGAGAGCTACCTCCTTAGGCCTACTCGATTCTTTTAGGTATCCTAAAAAAGGAAGGATATCATTCCTTCATAACGTACCTTGGCCCTTTTCTCTTCAATAGAAGAGCCTAAGGAACAATAAGAAGCATGAGAGAATGTGTAAGAGACCAAGAGTTTTGATGTGATGATTCTTGCTCTAATGGAAATGGTCAATTATAAGTCTATAAGATTTGTCAGCATTTTGTAACTTCTACATAGTTACATAATATTTTGACAAAGATGACCTCTTGAAGTTGTGCATATAGTCACAATAAAAAAAAAAGCATTAGGGACTTGTATCAAAGGGCTCATTAAATTCATTCAAAACCTTAGGGAGCAGAGGGTGATTACTAATTAGAAGCTAATAATGTTGTTAATGTATCATATAACATTTTGGCTTAAGCTTTTGGCCCTAACATAATTCACCCAAAAGATGCAAAATTTATCTGAGAGGTTGATTTATCTTGGATAATGTGATTGTTATATGACAAGGCATGCATTGGGCTTAAGATTGTAAAATATCTCATAACCTTTTCAAATGAAAAAACCATAAATCAAAGCCAAGGAACACTAACACAAGGAATAATAAACATGCGTAGAAGCTAGGACATTCATATAAATTTGATGTCTAACTACTGAGAACATATCCTACATAATCCATTTTGTCACATTTTGCTCATTTCATTGAATTAGAACTTGCCACAACTCTTTTGTCGAGGCCTAGAAAGAAAGGGATACCTAATTGAATCTACAACCAACTTACATTAATTAATTTAGAAGCACATTAGCATTGTTTATATGACATAGTTTTGGTCCACGGAATCTTCAAGCCCTAAGGATATATGAAAGATATCTAGGAATTTCATCACATTTTTTAAACAGTAGGTCTCCTTTTTCTTTCGTGGAAGGGGGATCATCTGCAAAGTGAGCATGACTTAGGTCTTTGACATTTGGCCCAAGAAATAGATATTTGTTCACCTTACCTAGTGAACTTTCCAATCTAACAAGTATCCAAGAGCCTTTATAGCAAAAAGCCATGACCCAATAAATTAGAACAAAACAATCCAATTTTAAATAAAATAGTCCATTATTATTTTTTCAAAATGACCATAATGAGAATTGTTGACTTTTAAAATGATAATTTTTTTTAAAAACAACAAGAAGCACAATTGATATGCAAAGCTTATATGACTTCTAGACGTGCTTGAAATCTTTATGCCATTTAAAAAACCTTTTAATACCATTTAGTAAGTTTTGTATCAAAATTCTTAAATAAACAATTATAGGAATAATATATAGAAGGGTAATCCAATTCTATCTAAATTAGTAGGGAAGGAGCTCTTACTAATTAAGTAAGAATAGACTTGGACCCTAAAAATAAATCTCGAGACATAATGTGGAGCTTCAACATATGAAACAAAACACTAAACTAAGAAGACAACATTGTTTGAGACATAATGTGGAGCTTCAACATATGAAACAAAACACTAAAATAAGAAGACAACATTGTTTGATTAAACTTTGAAGCTAAACATTATTAATAACTTTTCATTAACTTCCAAAGTAGAAACATCTTTGAAAACACTAATCATTCTTGTAAACTTTCTTCAAATCTTATATCTTATATAAGTCTATCCTTAAAGTAAATATGACCACCCTAAAAGTTTTTCCAAATATTAAGTATATTGTATCCTAACATTGATATACGATTGATAATGCACATGCTAAGAATGAGATAGACACCTATTGAGGTTGGAGGAGCGCGAAAACCCTAGTTTTCTGAAAATTGAAATCGCTTCAGACCTGGCAGCACACAGACCCCGGTTTGCAGCACTGTTCAGAAAGGGTCAAGAGCTGACAGCCCGGATGGGGGCAGAGGGGTCCATTGGGAACCCTTCGTATAAACAAATAATCATGCAAAAGCAGAAGAAGAACGTGAGAGAAGGAGTTAGAATCTCGGGATATGATGGCTTCAAGTAGCCTGGTGGGACAAACAAGAAAAAAAAACAAGCAGAAGGTAATGATCAAGACAGCAATACAGAAGTCAGGGAGCAGAATATGAAGGGCCAATAAACAATGAAAACAAAGCCACATCAGGACAAAAAATGACAGATAACAAGGAAAAACAGTCAGAAGAAGAAAGGGAGAATGCAGACAACAGGCGGGAGAACAAAGAAAAGAAAGGGGACACAAGCTCGAGCTACAACAAGCACCCTACAACGAATGGGATCTGCAAACCAATAAAAATTGATAACCTAAGGGTTGTAATCACAGATCCAGAGATACAAGCTTATCGAGAGCACATGACGGAACATGCAGTCCTTTGCAAGTTTATGGGCATGTGGCCTACGGAAAGGGCCCTATGTCAATGGTTCAGACAGCATTGGAAGCCCAAAGGGGATGTCAAATTGCACCTGGGAGCTAAAGGTTTCTTCACCGTTGTTTTCACCAACCTGGAAGATAAGGATAGGATTTTTGATGGAGGCCCATATTTCATGGCCTCAGCTGGGTTGTACATGCAACCATGGAAGGCAAACTTCTCCCCAAAAAAAGAATCGTTTACTCAAATTCCAGTTTGGATTAGATTATTCTCTCTCCCAATAGATTATTGGGGTTCAAATGCTCTCAAGCAAATTGGAGATCAGATGGGCACTTTTATCAAAACATCGGAGGCAACCCTGCAAAAGAAATACACCTCATGCGCAAGAATATGTGTTGAAATGGATGTTTCGGGAGCACTGCATGAAGGGTTATGGCTTGAATATAGAGATGAAGACTACTTTCAGGAAATAGACTATGAGCAGAGCCCATTTCGATGTCGCAAATGTTACGAGCACGGACATTTAATAAGGGAATGCCCAATGAACAAGAAGGAAGAAGACACTAAAACAGAGCAGAGGAATAAAGCTAAAGATAACTTCATCATACCAAAGTCAAGGCAGAGAGCCAACAGAAGAAGAATGAACAAGGCAGGAACAGGTAGAACCAACTATAATAATACTTTTGAGATCTTAGATCCAGAATCAGAATCAGAGGATGGACATAAAACCCAGGTAGCAGATAAGGAGCATAAGGAAAGGGAAGAACAAACCAGGGAAGAAGCGGAAGGGAACAAGGACATTAGCGAAGTCCAAATGCAAGAGAGACCAGAAGAGCAGGAGGAGGATACAGACATGCTTACCAGCGATGGAGGAAGTGAGGATCTCGAGCTGGAGGAGGTGCTAGCCAGGGAAGGAATGAATCTACCAATTATAGCCGAAAAATGGAAAACACAAGGCATAGAAAACGCACCGGAGGAAGAAATCAGGAAGGTAAATGATATTTCATAGCAAGGAAGAAAACAGAATTAGAAAAGCAGAATAGGAAGCTAGGTGTAGTAAAAGGGAGTGGCACCCACTCAAAAAGTCTCACATGGAACTCATCCAGCTCCAAACAAAAGAAAAGACGAGGCAGAAGGACAAATGGTGAGGCTCTGCAGGAGCTAGGCATGATAATGATCAACTCAGGGAAGATGAAGGCACTCAGCGCCTTCTCGTCCTACCATTAAAACCTTAAGTTAATCATGAAGATCATATCTTGGAATGCTAGAGGGCTGAACGGCCAAGCAAAACAAAGAGTATTGAAGCGTAAATTTCAAAAGTTCAATCCGGAGATTATGTTCATTCAAGAAACCAAATGCAGCAGCTCCAGCATGGCCAAGATAAACAAGAAGATCGAAAGGAATATAAATTATCGAGAAGTAGAAAGTCAAGGCCGAGAAGGTGGCCTGGCAACGCTATGGGATACAAGAGATATTCAGTTGATCTCTGCCGAAGCGAACAAACATTTCATTGCTGTGGAAGCTCAAATCACAGATAACTCTGAATCTTTCTTATGTGTTAATGTATATGGACCACAAAGAACAGAGGACAAAATAAGTTTCTTAATTTCCTTAAATAAACTCATTGCTAGATACCCAAGATCTAAATGCATTATAGGGGGAGATTTCAACATGATAACTACCCTTCTGGAGAAGAAAGGGGGTCTAAGAAAACTAAACAAGGATACGGAGGCTTTTCACCAGTTTCATTGATGATTTTAAATTAGTAGATATTCTCCCCAAGAGTGGCAACTTCACTTGGAATAACAGAAGAGGGGGAGAAAGATTGATTGCTTCCCGCTTGGATAGATTCTTGATTTCGGAGAATATCATAATGGATGGCATCACTGTAGAATCAGATATCCTCCCAACTGGAGGCTCGGATCACTGGCCAATTTCACTCACAGTTGCGGTGCAGAGCACTCCGAGGAACAAACCATTCCAATTTGAAAAATTTTGGCTGGATCACCCCAACTTCCTCAAGTTAGTGGAGAAATGGTGGTCCGAACCCCTGGAAGGCAAAGGCTCCAAAATGTTTAACCTACAGAGGAAGTTAAGAATCATCAAAGAAAAGATAAAGGAGTGGAACAGAACAGTATTTGGGGACATCTTTAAGGAGAAAACCCGGATAGAAGAAAAGTTGGAACAAATCCACAAAGACTGGGCTTGTGGGCACAGTAATGAGGAATATGCCGAGCAGGAGAAAAGTCTAACTCATCAATGGCACGATCGATGCAGACAAGAAGAAACCCTATGGAAACAAAAATCAAGAATCCAATGGTTAAAAGAAGGGGAGCAAAACACCAAATTTTTCCACAGATCGACTCTAGACTACAGGAGTGCAAATAAAATTCTGGAGATGAAAAATAAAGATGGGGAACCACTGAAGAATCACCACGACATATCAGCACTGCTCCGGGAACACTTCAATTCCATAGCTCAGGAACCACAATTAGACAGAGAGGAAGCCATAAAGGAACTTCTAAAAGCCATACCCAAATCTATCAACTCTGATCAGAACTGGGCCCTCTGCAGGGAAATTACACTGGGAGAAGTGGAGGAAGCAGTAAATAGCATGCCAAACGACAAAGCTCCAGGACCTGATGGGTTCACCATCAACTTTTACAAGGCCTGTTGGCATATTGTAAAACAGGGAGTGTGGGATGTGGTTGAGGACTCCAGAAGATCTGGAGCAATCCTAAAATCCATCAATTCAACCTTTATAGCGCTCATACCTAAGGTAGAGGAAGCCAATACCCCTGAAAAGTTCACACCTATAGCCCTCTGCAATGTCATTTACAAAATAATATCAAAAGTTATAGCCAACAGATTAAAGCCGATTCTTCCGGGCATCATATCTGAAGAACAATCGGGCTATGTAGAGGGAAGGCAGATATTAGACAATATCCTCCTTGCCCAGGAGATGATCCACACTCTACACTCAAGGAAAGAAACAGGAATGCTAATGCAGCTTGATCTCTCGAAGGCATATGACAAGGTGAGCTGGAGGTACCTAGAAGCCATACTGGAAGCTTTTGGTTTTTACAGGCAATGGATTAGCTGGGTTTTAGCCCTCATCAAATCCTCAAGATTCTCAATCCTTGTTAATGGAGCACCCTCTGAACCTTTCTCACCATCGCATGGAATAAGGCAGGCGGATCCTCTGTCCCCATTCCTGTTTGTCATTCTTATGGAAGGTCTCGGCAGAATTATAGCCAAGAAGAAAGCTGATGGAATCATTAAGGGTCTTCAACCGATAAGAACTCTACTGGCCACCACGCATCAACAGTTCGTGGACGATACAATGTTACCCAGAATCCCCACTGTCAAAGAGGCCTTAGCTTTTAGGCATATCTTAAACCTATTTAGTAAAGCCTCTGGAATGGAAATAAATTTCTCCTAGTCAACGATCTTCTTCTTCCATACTCATCCGGCTATTCAGGCTCATCTGTCTCAACTACTTGGATTCAGGATAGGCAATCTACAATCGAGGTATATAGGGGCTCCCCTTACTCTCAAACCTTGGCAGAAAACACACTGGGAGAAGGTTTTAGCCAACATGGAGAAAAAATGTAAACATTGGACGCACAGGGCTTTAAACTTCGGTGGTCGTTTAGTTTTAACTAAGGCAGTGTTACAGGCCATACCGCAGTACTTATTGTCTATACTACCAGCTTCCAAGGGAATTCTACAGCAAATGAGAACCATTCAGAGATCTTTCCTTTGGAATGGCAATGGGGATAAGAAAAAATGGGCATTGATAGCTTGGAATAAGCTATGCAAGCCGAAATCCATGGGGGGACTAAATCTCGTAGATCCGTCAATTGTCAACAGGACCTGTGGTGCTAAACTATGGTGGAGGTGGATAAAAGAGCCCAATTTGTCGTGGGCTAGATATTGGAAAGAAAAGTACACTCTCGACTGCAACAATCAGGATATGGTCAGACTACAAGAGGTCCCGGAAAGCTCACCCATATGGAACCTTGCGCGCAAAAACCGAAGCATAGTGCAGGAGAACAGCGTTTGGGAAATCCGCAATGGCAGGGTTGCCCTGTTTTGGGAGGATGCCTAGCAACAACTCCCAAAATTGGACACCCCAGAACTAGCGTCTCTCAAACTCTCAAACCAAAATGAAGGCAGGCACAGAGTCCACCACTATTGGAATCAGAACAATAGGGATCCCATCTGGAGGGAATGGATTAGTCTCAACAACGGCAACAACAATGAAAGAAATGAAAGCACACAGCAAATTAATGATAAAATGCAGAAAAGAAAAATTCGGAAAGCAGAAGAAGACAAGCTAAGATGGGGTATGAGAGGTAGTGGCAATTTCTCATTAAAAGAAGCGAGGGAAATAATAGAAAAGGCTGAGCAGAAGGAGGCAGTGCCATGGAGCAATAAAGTTTGGGACAACCTATTTTGGCCAAAAAGCAAGACATTCCTTTGGCTTCTGATGCGAAACAGAACCTTAACCTGGGATAATTTACGCAAAAAAGGATTGAGTGGACCTTATAGATGCCCAATGTGCTTAGCTGAAGAAGAAACAATAAACCACTAGTTTAACTCGTGTGAATGGGCGAATCAATTATGGAACTGGATGAAGGAAATTCTAAGTGATTCCAACAGAGACAGAGGGTCAATTCATAATACTATCCTCAATTGGCAAAGTAACTTCTCCAATAACCAAAGGGTCAATAGCATTTGGAAAACCATGCCAGGCTTCCTTCTATGGACAGTCTGGAAAGAACGCAATAGACAAATATTCCAGGATGAATATAGAAATGCAGAGCACTCCAAAGAAATTGTTTTAACCAACATTCAACAGCTAATTCAAACGAAATGTAAAGTAGATCCCCAAGAGAAGATATCAGATCGTGACATACTCATCCTAAAACGCTTTCAATTGGAAGCGAACCACAGCAGCACATCGTCGAGACGCCAACAGCAACCAAATTCGGAAGCCACCAAGTGGAATTGTCCGCCGGAGGGAGGTCTGAAGCTGAATTTTGATGGTGCGTCCAGAGGGAACCCTAGGACAGCAGGTATTGGAGGATTCATAAGGAATTAGGGTGGCGAAATTATACATATATACTGTAGAGAGCTAGGAGAAAGCACAAACAACGAGATGGAGTTCGCGGCGCTTGAGCACGGGCTTAGAATTCTAAAGAATTTGCAGACTGGCAAGGTGATTGTGGAAGGGGATTCGTCTCTGGTAATCTCAGTTGCTAAGAAGATCTATGCAGGCCCCACAGCAAGTCGAGCCACGAAACACTGGAGGCTCGCCAAGGTGACGGAGAATATTGCAGAATTGATTGTCGGGATGAACGGGATAGTTTTTCAGGTGGTCAGACGTAAGGCTAATGGGCTCGCTGACTACTTGGCGAACTATGGCATTGACAACCCAGACGAGATATGGGACAGCTGTTGGCAATAGGTGCACTGTCCGGACCTCAAGGAAAAGTGCCTACAGCTGGCCAAGCAGGACCTCGGCGACACTGACTGGGCTTAACCGGAGAAGGCAGACTCCAACGGTAAAGCATGATGGAACGGGCCGATAAGGACATGAGTTTGGATCATTGGTGCCGGAAGAAAGGACATGCGCAGAGGAAACAATTATGGCAACAACAGGCAAAAACAGATAGGTTTTATGACAGGGAAGGCTGCAGAGCATATCACCGCCGCATACCAAGAAGAAGGGACACATGGAAGGTACGTACTCAAGCGGAAAACAACAACATTCATTTTAGGATCTGGAGACATCCCTCGAAATTCTCGGCCCTCCCGGGAAGTTATGGTGATAGTACAACCACCTCGCTTCGTCTGAACAAGGGTAACACGGGAAACCGAATGGAGAAGGATTATTTATTAGCTAGCCCAGGAACCAGCTCCATTGTAATTCCTTCGGACTTCTCTCTAGGTTACAATATTTCTTGGAAGCGTTTCTGCCAACAAGGAAAGGACAGCCGGTGCACCATGAAGACAGGAAGCTGCAGAAGCATCACTGCAAATCAGGAGCTTCAAACTGCGAAGAGAATGTATGAAACACGAACTACAGCGAGGAATAAGCGTAAAATCGCTGATTTGGAAGCTTCGGTCAAGGAGGAAGAATTACAACGCACTGAGGATGACATTGCTGAGGGGGTCGACTGGTTACTCGACCCGGGCACAGCATCCAAACGAGCTACCCAGTTCGTAAGAATGCAGGCGGAGAGTTGGAGGATCAAGACCCTGCTTGCCAAGGCATTAGAGTCCAAGGAGGAAATGCAGCAGCATTCGAATCGGGAGGGTTCCATCTCTGTGGATCAACTGAACAATATGTATGAGATCTACAAGCTACTGGACTCCAAAATCACAATAGTGCATGGTGTGGCAGAGTCGGTTAACAAGACGCTGACGCTGCTCATCAAACTTCTCAGGCAGACTCTCAGCCCTGATCCTCTGCTCCATGCTAGTCAGCAGCCAGCGCCTTCGAAGGAAGCTCAAAATTATCATACCTTGCAGGCTCGGGTTGATAAGCACGTTATGAAGCAAGGTCTGGACACTGTCAGCCGGTTAGGAACTCCTCCGCAGTGATCTGCTTATGTTTTTCTCTTCTGCGCTGCATCTAATAGCAGCTGGTTTCTATCTTTTGCTTATGTAACTTTGTTTTTGGTCCACGGTGTCGTAGGGGTCTGTGTTTTTGATGTCGTTCTCTGGTTAGCCACCCTGCGTGTTGTGCGGGTAGCTGTTTAGGCAGCTTCTTAAGGGCCTGAGTTTTGTGCCTGGTCTACTGGTTTTATTAGGCCTCGATTTGCAATGGCAGATTTTTTGTAACATATTTTTGTACCATAATATATACTTCTGACTTACAAAAAAAAAAAGTATCCTAACATTGTTCACGAAAACTTTATTTAATCCTATTGAAACCTTATTCAAAATCTATCAAAATTCTTGACGAAATCTATCAATGCTAAAGCAACATTCTAATCAAAATTCTTACCCTAATACATTTCCTCTTAACTAGAAATCAGAGTTCCTAAAAGAATAATCTCACAAAAATGAAGCCACTTTAACAAAAAATAATCACCAAAGATTACACATTTGAAATTTGTAAGAAACATTAACTAATCCATCATATGGTTTAAGAATAAATTTAATAAGACCAATGTAAGAAACATTAACTAATTCATCATATGGCTTGGGAATAAATTTAGTAAGGCCTCTAATCAAAGCACCACCAAATAAAGCCTCTTTCTAGAATTTCAATATATTCTCTTTGTTAGAATACTGAAATTTTATAAGATGAGATGACATGAAGCAACTTAATGGCTATGCAATTCACAGTAATTTATGAGCTGGCTTCAAAACAAATTAATAAGATCTGTACAGCCAAATATAATCTCCTCATAAAATTCTAGCAGACCATTTATAACTAGAACAAAATTAGTTCAATAAACCCAGGAGAAATACCATTGACACCAGGAGATTGCCTTTCTTTGAAACCAAAATTGCCCTGCTCCCTCTTCCAAAGAAAGAGAGTCAAACGAGGTCTTCAAATAAAAAGGCTACCTTTGGAAGAAAGTGACTCTAGACGCTGGAGCATATATGTCTTACAAACGCTGATTTTTTGGTTTTTTTTTTTTTTTAATGGAATCAGGAAATACTAATCCGGTAACTTTGTCAATTAAATTGTGTTTTCCAATGTCAAATCAGTGATTTGGAAAAATTTTGAGCATTGGAATTGTGCAAATTTAACAATTTATAATTATAATTTTCCAATTTTTACTTAAATTTCAAATAAAATCAACTGAAAAATCAACCTAACAAAAAGGAAAAAATCACCTCTTTAGACTACCGCCTATTTTATCTGGACAGTTTTATGTTGACAGTTAATGAATGATTCCTCGGCTCAAAGGATTTGATCAACCCCCTTCGGAGCTCAGCCTTAAGCACTATGCCAAGCTCTTACTCTCCACCCATTTCAAATATCCAGTTGATGTGTCCTTAAATCAGTTTTAGCTCCATAGAGGTGGCTGTCCTCAAATTCCCATTATCAGGTTTATTTTGCAAAGAACTCTACACCATATAAAACGAATTATTTTCCTTCTATGCTTTATGCATAGAGGAATGCTTATTTCTCAGAAATGTCCAGTAAAAGTTCTGGTAGCATTAAAAACTCCATATTATTGAGCTATAATTAGATGAAAAAGAAACTCCATATTATTGAGCTATAATCAGATGAAAAAGTTCATATTAGGTGTCACCTTCCATTAAAATAAATTTATCACTGATTTATGTCTTTATTCAGGCTCCTGTTAAGGCAATCAAGTTTAGATAACAGTGATCTATAATAATTAGTGTGTTTGGGAGCATCTTGAAGTATCATGTTAGCTTTTTCTGTAATCTCCGCAGAAATATTTTACTTTTAATTTCTTCTAAATTTTTTGGGGTGGGAAAACAGTCCTAATAAAGCTTTGGCCTAAAATTAACTTGGTCATCAATAGTCAGCTCAAACCTATCACTGACATGCTTATGATTGTAATTGTGCTTCCACAACCTTTGCAGAATATACACCCCCTACTCACCACTTCTAAGCAGAAGGTGATTGAATTGAACGGTGCTAAAGGTAATAAGAGGAAGCCAGTTCAAAAAACATTTGTTTGAAATATTTTCCACCATTAAAGGATGGCGCAAACAATCAGCCCATAAGAATATTCAGCCTTATTTCTGTGAATAATGCATTAGCATTGCCTGAAGCTGATGAAGAAAATTCACAACATAACAACCTTAAGTTAATCTGAATAAACATTGCAGGAAAATTTCAGCCTTATTTCTGCAAACAATGCTTTTAGCATTGCCTCAAACGGATGAAGCAAACTCACAACATAACAGCTTTAACTTAATCTTATAAAACATTGCAGAAAAAAGGACATAAATATACACTATTTCAAGCTAAGCGAACAACCACAGAGAGATGTTTCATGTTGGCCCAACTAAACAAATGAAAATAGCTAGCAGCCATTGTATATCATATTCATATGCGATATATACAAAAAATAGAATGAACAAGAAGCAGAGGACATAGAAGATAAACAGACAATCATGACTCTCTAAGCTCCCATACATCCTAAACTATGTTACAACAGAGAGCTTGAGTTGTGCTCGTCTTGGGGATCTTGAAAAGCTTGCATGGTCCTATCAATATAAAATGATATATTATTCTTACAACGATGGAAAAAGCAGCAATAGTCTCTTGACTCTCATCTCTGTTTTTGTGCACATAAGGAATTGGAGAAACAGAATTAGGTATGGTTGGTCAAGCAATGGATGTATTTATAGAGGTAGTCCTTGAAGAAATGTTAGACCGAGCATCCTCAAATTGCTCAACATCATCAAACTTGTCCTCCACAAATACACAGGGAGGGGTAAAAGCCTCCACAACTGAGGACAAGCTTGGAACTTCCTTGACATCATGGCAAGCCACCTCCATGGAAGTGATACAAAATGAGATGTAAAAGCATTTCTTACAAACATAGCCAAATACCAGAGTTACAAGCGGAAGTGGAAGGAGCAAGGGCGAATAATAGAATTTCTTGATTGAGAAGTACCCAATCATTGTAATCTGGGAGATGAACAAAGCTGCCAGAATCCTGGTGTGCATATGAGGCCACATAATCCCATTGCTTTCATAAGAGGCCACATACACATTAAGTGCCTGCACACACCAAATAAAGGAGGTCATCAGCTTAAACAACACCTCAAACTTTCTGTTTATTTACCTCGTAGCAATGCATATATGAGCCGCAACCCATTCCTTAGCTTCTCTTATTATCACAAGTCTGGTTCATATGGAATTTGGAAGCACTAATTTCCATTTGTTAAAAACAAAGAAAGTTGTGAGAGAGAGAGAGAGTCAACCTGATTCCGAAGCACAAACCATCCCACAATGAAGTACACCAAGGCAAAAGGAAGGATCATGGGAGCAATAACAGAATAGCATAGAGCAATGGTGATAATCAACATGTCATTTGGAACTCTGGTAGCATAGCCAAAACCACCAGGAGCCCAAGCCTCTTCCACATCTGCTTCAGTCTTACAAAGAAATTTCCTCTTGATATGGTATATCACTAGCGACACCAAGCGAGAAAGTTCAAGCCCATAGCCTACAAAAAACCTGTTTAAAAGAACAATTAACATATGGAAGAAATTAGTCATAAAGACCTGAAGAAGAAAACCCATCTCATCCATAGCAAACCAACAACAAATTCTTTCAGAGAATGAAAACTAGAAAACAGTTTCATGAAATTGGAAGGGAAGGGAAACCCAGCTTACTTGAGCGCAACAAAACTAATGAAGAAGGTAGCATTGGGTGGAAGAGAATTGCCAAGCAGGGTAACGATTGAGTTAGGTTGTTTTTCAATCGCCTTGAGGGAATCAAACAAGGTGCCACCTAATGTAACTCCCAGGAAAACGTTAAACACGATAAAGTAAAAATACTTTCCAGAGGAAGCTCTCACTACATGGCCTTCTGAAGGAATCCCTTCAGCCCTGGACAGAATCATGAGCATTGTGGGCAGGAAAGCCAGAAAGACAAGCAGAACAATCTGAGGCAAGTAAGCTTCAAGAATAGTTTTAAGTGCTTTTATATCCGCAACCGATTTCACAAAAGGCAGAAGTTTTTTTAGATGATCAAGGGTTGTAAGTGCAGAGATAAAGGTGATGGGAATCATGTAGAAAATAATAGCTAGAAACACAATAATGTATACAATCTTCTCTCGAATCATCTTCTGATAGAAGGGCATGGCAATGTTTTTCCACAGTATTTGACGAGGCTCAGGGGCAGCCATTACAGTCCATCTATATGCAAACTTTGAATGCACAACCTGAGATGCAGCTGCTGCAGCAGGCCTGCTGTTGAAAATTATAAAGGCTGCTGCAACCTGTTTCTCTTTCAGTGTAATCTTTTGTTCTGTTTCCAGCTTGGCTGACAAATCCTTAATCTTCTCATTGTAGAAATCTATAGAGTCAACTTTTGGTCCCCAAAGTCCCAAAGTTCCTGTCTTGTTCAATGGCCGCATCCCCTCTGGATTCTTCTCTGTCTTAGACTTTTCAAAGATGACTTCAGCACGAGCTAGACTCTTTTTGTAGCCTTCTAGTTTCTTCCACACCTTGTGAGCCTGCTCATGAACATTAAAAAATTTCAATATAAAATAAAACCCTAGCATTCTATCAGTCTTTGAGAGTTTGATTCAACAATGAACACAGGAGACTTCCATCTAAACAACTAATAAGACAAGGCAACAGAAATAAAGAAGTTCAAATGGAAGATGAATCGGTGATGAGGCATGCTTTTGAGGCAAGGTTTTTTTCACAGAGAATACAGTACTTATATTTGAATGACTGGTCATACCCATTAACTATGATGAGGATGAAATTGGGAGAATGCTGAAACCAAACAATATTGAAAAAGGAATCATTGAGTTATGGCCATGTAACATACAGCTTAGATGCACAGTACCTAAGCTCTCTGTTTCAAACTTTACCAATAAATGCAGAGCTTAGATGACCTAAGTTGCTGAGAAATTTTGTGCAGATTTTATTGCACCGACATAAGCTAAGTGATCTACTTTATGTGTATTCTAATGTGCAGTAAAAGAAGCAAGACTTAAAAATGGCCTCTTAATTGATTTATTAGGAGCAGGGAGGTTTCAGCATTAGTTTTTTTAATTACTTTCAATGCTTAATAGATTCAGGGTAAAACTTTTTCATCAGTTCCACGGATGTACAGAGTCTCCTCAGAGGTAAATAAAAATATTGTATCCTATAATTTGAGAGTGGACCTTACTTCTGCTACTGCTACCAGCCCTCAAGAGGGACCGGTTCTTGCAAATTAGGAAAAGAATACATTGCCACTCTGAAAAATTTGACAATAACATTATGATCAGAAGGAGAAGCTTGTCTGAAATTTCAAATACCTCGGAGATGTCAGTGACAATCAAGGATGTTTCAAATGTTTCCGGGTACAACTTCCTGAAGAAAGAGTCCACTTGTTCTTTGCGTGTTTTGCCAACTGGTACAGGAGGAATATCTCGAACGAGAACTACAAATTGTTCTGGTTTAGACTCCAATGAAGCTTCCTCCCTTGTTCTAAGTCGAAGAACGTGCTTGTAGGTTTTCCAGAGAAGAAAATATGTCACAAACGAAACCCAGTACGCTGCAACTGCAAATCCCCACAGTCGGTTGCTCTGTTTCTGCAAGATACAAATTTTGACCCGGGTCTTAATGATTGGATTAGAAAATCGGAAGCCAAAACAACATCAAAAGGTAAAGGGTTTGCCTGGCACCTGAACATTGCCCATGGCAAGCCTGTCAAAATCATCATAACTTGCAGCAGTTTTGTTCTTTGCGTGCTCCAACGTGAGCTTATAATTGTCATCAGTTTTACTCAGAGGAAGAAGAACTGGTAAGCAAACTCCGGCAGATAATAACATGATTAACAATGCTGTTTTGGGACAATCCAACAACAAAAATCTCTTAGTCCCCATAAGTCTGAACGCTACAGTAACTGCTCTAACTGTTTTCAAGTTTATTGGAATCCACTTAGTCCTTTCACTGCTTTCTACTTACATATAAGTACACATACAAAACACAAATAGAATTATGACTTTGAAACTGTCTTTCTTCACCAGGCATCAAGATTTTATTTGCTGGCTAGCTGCAACAAGGGCGGTATCTAAAATATTTTCATAATCGTCCGCATAGTGCATTTTTTAATCAGTTACAATAACATCAGAAACACAACAGTAGCTTTTCAGATTCCCTGTAGGCTGTACTTGAGAAGCTAGATGCCAAAATAAAAACTGTGACTTAGATTGGGAGAATATAGATGTACCAGTAGTGATGAATATGAGATAAACAGCTGCATCCAGACCAGCAATAGAGATGATCTCATCTTCAGTAGCTTGCCAGGCTTCCACAATCCAGGCAAAAGGATTGGAATATTTGGTCGATACATCCAACCCCTTGACAATTTTATTGGGGAAATAGATCACACGGTTCACTTGCATCTTAGACAGCCATGTGAAGGCAAAAACCAGCACCAAGAAAATGAGAAATGAAGTGCCCAGAGATGTCAGCAGTGAAGTGAAATCCATGATGCAGATAATGAATCCACACTCCCTCCTCCTTCCCCACTCTCAAATTGTTTTCTTGAATGGCCTGCACTCTCGCTTCCCCTTCCCTTCCCTGCACTGTCGATCTGGCTATCTCGGCCCAGTTAGGAAGTGCTGGTATCTTGGTACCCTGTCATGACAGCTGTCCCCGCGTCCTCTCTGACTTTTATTACAACTAACGTGAAATTGACTGTACTCTGTTACAAGGGGTAACTAGCGGGTTAAGAAAAGGGCACGTCGAAATGATTGAAATCTGTCCACTTATATACAACAGGAACAGAGGATATCCGCGTAAGTTACGAGTATTTAACTGAAACACCGTACAGAGACGATAACCGTTGTATGACTTATGCGTAAACACCACGTTAAGCCCGTGGGTTCCCCGGGAGTTGAAATCCGGGCTTCAGCCAACCGCCGACATTTAAATTGTGATGCATCCATTGATGTATTATTTGTCTCCATGCTTTGTCCATCATCAATTGGTTGGTTGGCATGGAAAACTCTTTCATATTTTATTGTGCAATTACTTCTACAGCATGTACAGCCTTGGTCAAACATGATGGGTAATGGAACTTTTATGCACTGAGTTATACTTCATTTAATGTGTTCTTTGGGTTTATGTAGTGTTCAGGGTAGTTTAATAGGCAATGAAAATATTATTTTTAATATATTAATAGGTAATAAAAATAGTTATTATTTTTTGATGGCAGTAAATTTATTAAACATGTTTTATAAATGATTTATGGGTAGTTATTATTGGTTAGTATTCTTATGATTCATATTTAAGAAAAACGTATTTATGAAATGATTTCTTAAATATGTTTTATGAAATGATGTGCTGAATAGATTTGTTGGTTAGTTTGTAATGGAGTAGATTTTTATTCTCATAATAATTTATGAGAAAACTATGGTCTATGTCATTATAAGTTAATTTTTTATGGAGAAAAATTCAACATATGACTAATTCCACATTGTCATATGTAATTCTACACTGTCATATATAGTAAGTTTTATTTATTTATTTTTAGTGTAAATAATGTTTTGTTATATTTAAAGAAGATAAATATCTTAAAATCAACTAAAAAAAAAATATTAAAATTTGATTAAATCTTATTTATAGATTAATATCTTTATAATATTTTAATTAAAAAAATTTAATAAATATCTTTATTAACTATAAATTTATATAAATTAAACCATTTTTTTATACAATATTGTTATATATGATATGAAAGAGCTGAGCATTACATAAATGAATAATAGATTAAAGTCATGATCCATACCATATTTTCTCTTTTATTTAAATATAAAACAAAACATAAAGTGCCGACCCGAAAAAGTTAAATAATAATAGTAATATAATATTAATATATTGATATATAGTATTATTATATAGTAGGTTATTTAAGTATATGAAGGAAAAATAATCTTTGCGTCTTGTGACTAATATTAAAAAAGAAAAGAATATTGTTTAAATCAAAATAAAATTTCCGTGAGCTTTTAAGTCAATTTCAAGACATGAGGGATGAAAAAGTTCAATTTTTAAAATATTAAGAAGGTTGAAATTAAGAAACACTTTTTTTAAATTGTAGAATATAAATTAGAAGTTAAAAACTATCTTTTTTTATTCATATTATCTTTAATAGATTTAATTTTACGTACATTTCAAAATATTTATTCACTTTGTGTAAGTTAATCAAATTATAATGGATCTAATTCTCTTGAATTTTTTCACTAAAAGTAAAATGTTAAATATTTTCTAATAATTTATTATTTTTTAAAATCTAATAAACTATATCAAATTTTAATACACACATTAAAAAAACCAATTACTCAATATAAATTAATTAAATCTAAATAACATGAAATATATATTTGCATTAGGTTTAAATAAATATTGTATCTATATTGGCACATAATAGGATATGTATTGCAAAAAGAGGGGCATATAAATCAACGTCACGACTTAAGCAAAGATATATTCGCTATCAAGTGATACAACCAATCTAACAATGTCAATGTAAAAGATATGGATTGCTATTTCAAGTGAACAAAATAAAGGAACTATTAGTTTTGATTTTATGCTTTACGAAGTGACTAGATGTAGTTAGTATATTTATATTGTAAAATATTTTTTTATAAATTATATCACTGTTTTTAATTTATAAGTAATTCGAACCAAATATGTGTTAACCAAATCAGAATAGGATGGGGGGGGGGGGGGTGTGGTTTATCAAAAAAAATATTATAAATATAGTTTTAATTATCAGGATATAAGCTAGATAGCTTATCCAAATGTATTATAAAATTTTTGAACTATCTTGTGGATTTATCATAAAAAATAATAGTGTATGTTTGATAAAAAACATTAAACACAATTGAGAATGACAATGGCTAATGTTCCCACCATTGACCAAAAATTAAAAGAAATAAATATAATCTGAAATGAATTTTTTAAGAGAGAAAATAAAATTATTAAAGTCAAAAAAAACATAAACGAGGTATATAGTAAAATTAAAAATATAAAAGAAAAAAAAATAGAAATTAACTTCTTTTTTTCTCTCTTCTAGGAAAAAAAATAAATAACAATCAATTCAAGAATTAAAGCAAATATTCCAAAAATTAAACACTTTTGGTAGAATAGGATAACTGAAAGATCAAACCAAAGAAGCTAAAATATAATATATATATATATAATAATGGAAGGAAAAAAACACTCATTAATAATAAAAAAAGAGAAAGATTGTCTAATTCTTAAAAAGCACAATGTTTCTTTCTCCTTTACACTGCCCAACAAGATTAGTAGCTCCCTATGATCAATCAAAGACCTTGTGCAACTTAAAAACATGAAAGGTATGTAATGATCTTATGTTCATGTGGGACTCTTTGCAGTGGAGAAACAGGGTGTTCCATCAATCAAGATTCAAGAGCACGCTATGGACATAAAACATTGTAAGACTCACTCCTTAGCTTTGGCTTAACACGTTGAGAAAATGAAGCACCAAATTTGTTTAAAGGATTGCAAAGTCATTGTCATGATTGATCATTTCCGTCACCATTTTTGTTTCACTTACTTTCTTAGGTCTATTTTTTTTATAGAAAAAGAATGGGTTGGTCTCTTTTTTTTCTTGGCTTTTTATTGTTCCGGTATATTTTTCCTCTTTCCATGTTATTTCTTTCTCAGCGCTATTTTTTTTATAGAAAAAGAATGGGTTGGTCTCTTTTTTTTCTTGGCTTTTTATTGTTCCGGTATATTTTTCCTCTTTCCATGTTATTTCTTTCTCAGCGCTATTTTTTTTATAGAAAAAGAATGGGTTGGTCTCTTTTTTTTTGCTTTTTATTGTTCCTATTAAAGAGAAATATTTTTCCTCCTTCCATGTTTCATTTCTTTCTTCCTTTCATTTTATTAAATAATTTTTAATGATTTTTATTTTAATTAATATAATTTTTATATTCCCCTTTCTATATTACTTATTATTATATATTTTAATTTTAATCTTTATTTATTTTAATTTATTTATTTATTATATTTATTTTTATTTTTATTTTTTATTTTTATTTTTATTTTTTTTATTTTTTAATTTCATATATAATATAAATACATTTTGAATTTTCATATGTGAGATATTTGTAAGTGGTTTTGCATCTTATATTGTATATTTACATGTTAGCTAGCATGGGATTGAACTTATGCTTACTTAGCCAAGTGCTACCCATTGGTCATTCATCATACATTTCAATTTCTTCACATGGAAAATTTTAAATACGCAAATGAAACTATAGTAAGCTAAACTTTTCATTCCCTAGATTAATATCCACATTCATTTTGACATGAAAATTGGTTAAATGATGATAATTGGTTTTCTTAGGATTTAATATTATTTTGAAATATTAAGGAACCAATGATGAAATCATTATCTTCCTTTAGGATATGGTCTTCTAGATATTAGAATCATTTTTCCAAGCATAAACACAATAGATTAAGAGTTTGAGGAATATACAAGTGTTCATTGTGCTTTAGAATTATCAAACACAACATTAGCCTACCCTTTATTTTTCTTTATGCCAATGCATACAAAAAACCAAAATCAAGTTATTGTACCATATTTGAATATGTGAAAAAAGAAATTTCGGGGAGCTTCTCCAAGCACATCAAATTACTCTAAAACAACCTTTTGTACTATTCAACTATTTTTACAATTTTGTACACTTATCTACAGAATTTGAGGGAACTTTATTTTAAAGTTCTAGAATTGATGTCTATAAGAGTCACAATTATGTGTAATCATGTTTTTTTAATCCACTAAGAATGAAGAGAATGGAAAATATTGTGAAAATTAATTTCCAAGCAATTAACTAACTTTTTTGCTTTATCTTCTGCATTTTGATGGATATCAATTTACAAAGAACATTAAGATGAATTGCAATATCAATGTTTATAAAGTTTTAAAAAATTATATTAAAAGATCGACAAAATTATCATAACATCACAACATCGTCATTAGTCTAAAAAACAAATGTCACAAGACATCTAAAACCTCATGGAAAAAGAAATTAAGAGATTTTAGTTACAATGCCTATAGAGAGAAATTCTATTATAAAATAAGAAAAAACTATTTAGAATACAAAACATGTCTAGGGGAGAAAGAGCCTATTTGTCTGTTGTGTTTCAACGTGCTTTCAGAAATCTAACCATTTTTCACTAATGTATCAGCTTATTTGTTAAGCTATTTCTAATATGGAAAAAAACATAAGCAATAAATTATTTGATCTCTATACTTTGTTTAACAACATTATGTAAATTAATATTATGATCTGAAATTTTGTATTAAACTAATCTAACTCTTTATGATCTCTTTCTTTAATTTAAACTAATAGTGTATAATATACCCTTAATTAAGCCAATTATTTACACCCACTCCATTTACACTACATAATGTTATGATTTGAAATTTTGTATTAAACTAATCTAACTCTTTATGATCTCTTTCTTTAGCTTAAACTAATAGTGTATAATGTGCCCTTAATTAGGCCAATTATTTACCCCACTCCATCTTCATGCTCGAAATTAAATTCTTGATGTTTTACTTCTTATGCTTCAAAACCTTGGGTTTCCTTAGCAAACCCTTTGAAGGAAATTCTTTAAATATGAATGGTTTTTCTCAATGATTGTCTCAATTTTCTTTTGACTTAGGCTTTTGAATATCATCATAATCATATCCTACCTCATAAATACCTCATAAGATAAGATAGATATTGTGTGGTGTTTGAGTCTTTTTAATGGAAATTTGTTATGTATTCAACCACTTTTTAAAGGCCTCCTAGACATCGGACCTTATGTGATTCCCTTTTCCTACTCCTGCCAATAGATGATTCACTATATCCCATTTTCTTGACATTTATTGGTCCCTACCAACTATATCCCACTTTCTTGACATTTATTGGTCCCTACCAAGATATTTTGCAATGTTATTCTATATCATTACTTTCTTTCCAATATTCTATATCATTACTTTCTTTCCTAGTACAAGCCACATAAAACTTTTATCTATGGTGGAGTTTTTTATTTTCAAAATTTTAATACATGATTTTCTTTTTTGAGAGGAAACCATTAGATAATTCACCTTTGATGTGCAATCACTACCTTGACATCTTAGGCTACATGAATTTTTCTATTTTAGAGTTTAGATGAAACTTTAATTACTACATTTAATGTGTTTCATTATTCCATTATTCATCCCTCTCGTGCAAGGTCTATTGCCACGTTCCATAAAAAGGGCTAAAAGTTGGTTTCTCTATACTCTTATATATTTATTAAATTAAGGCATGGTATTTTCTCTATAATTCTTCTAAGATGGTTTGATAACTAATAAACGCATCCCCTCTTATTTATTTAAGAAAGGCATTTATGCTATATAATTACATGTTTTATTTCCTTTCGAAGATAAAAGCAAATTGGTTCTACATTATCATAATAAGAATTGGAAAAATAAAATAATTTAGGTTTACATCTGTTTTTTAATTAATAAATATTAAGAGGAAGAAATTAATAAATTTGATGATTTTATTTTTAATTTTTTTATTTTTAAGAAAATGGAAGAAAAATTTATTAATATTTTAAAAACATTTAGTTGTTTATGACATTATATAGTATTTGTTACATTGTTAATATGTATTTTTTCATCATATGAAAAAATCGTTGCGAAGTTGGTTATGTAGTTTGCAATTTGTTAGTTAGTTAGTATTATTTAATTTGCTTTAAAAAGAATAAAATGCACTGTTTAAAAATAAATATTATATATATATGTGTGTGTGGGTGTGCAAATATTATTTTTGGTGGCAAATTTTGAATTTCAGTCAAGCCGTAAGATTAGAAAAATACACCATGGTTTACATATAGCCTTATTGTTCTCTCATAGAGAAGACCAAACTATAGCCCAAAAATGGACTCTTCAAAGAGACCAAAGAGACGAGTGAACACTAACAAGATTAACACAAACATATATCAAACTAATTCATAGATGTTGGCCTATTCGTCCCCGAGAAAAACAAGTTACGTGACTATAATATAAATTAGAGCCATAACAAAGTCAATCATGAAGGTCAAATTCTGAGTTGTAATTGGGATTGATTCAACTGGATTTGCATGAGGGTGATCAGTTGTCAAGCAAATTCCCAGATGACATAAAATCCTTTCCGACTTGAAGTCTAATTTCCTGTCATAATTTCTCAGATGTCCATGCATATGATCTAAGGATTGGAGCAAGTCCAAGAGTGTCTTCCCAAAGACAAATTTCATTTTCCAATACAAGTAACTATTTTCATATATTTATTTGATCTCCCTCTCATATGTCCGTATCGGGAATCCATTTTACCTATTCATCCATGACTTGAGACTCAGTCTGATAGGGAAGTAATATGAGAAGAAGCCTCCTCCTTAAACCCAGACAAATCTACCTAAACATAGGTTGAAGTGTGCTCATGATACCTTGCAACAAAGCCTTCAATGTGTTGGCATAACTTAGTATTCCTTCTTCAGGCTTGCTCTTCATAATAGGCAACCCTTGTTCTGACTCAACCTCTCTAACAAGCCATGACTAGCGAAACGCCTATAGACACACAATAAGACCACATATTGTTTTGAGTAGTAGTAGCTCCCCCTATGCAAAGCCACCAAACACCACGACAAATTGAAATCAACAGGGGATCTGGGATGAGGTGTTATTTACGTGGTAGCCTCATCAGCATGACTAATTGTGCCTAATATTCTCCTTGCAACCTAGATGTCATCAACTCTCTTGTACCTATCCACAAATAAATCACTCTACCGCCACAAATTTTGACTGCATCCCAGTGATTTAGGTTGTAATTGAAAGATCCCCCATTATCCCGGATGAGAATGATAAAGAGAGACAAAGAGACAATGAAGCCCATGTGACTCCCAAATGGATTTACATCGGCTTCCTAGGCCTACATGATTTTCAATTAAATATGCCTAGGAGCATTGATTCTACAAAAAGTCTTTCCATTCTACACCAAAATAACCTCAGGGCTCTCCCAGGATCCACAAACTTTGTCAATGACCGACCATTCAAAATTGTACAAGATAAATAAAACCACCACATTTCACAGTTACTCAACCAGGAAAGAGAAATGAAACCAAAGGAATTGCATGAATGAAAAGCCAAGTGATATACCCAAATAAAACTGCTAGAGTTGACAATAATTGTCACCCGGTATAATCTATGGTGTTGCCCACCCACTGAGCTTAAGAAGAGGAGGAAAAACTAGTAAGAGTCCGCCATCAACAATTGTGAGCAGGGAAATCACCAATATGGGTTTTCTCCTTTCTAGATGGATTTTATTATGATTTCTCAGCCTAGTATATGAAACTATCCTTGTCATTCTTTGCTAAAAATATCATGGGAAAGTGTAACCCATAATGCAGGTATAAAAATCCTAACTATTCACCTCTAAATGCCTTGTTGTCTCCTTCCTTTCACCTATAAAGCCTTGCCTCCCTATGAACCAAAATATTGTCCCCTTGTTTACAAATGTGATGTTGTATTAATCACTTATCAAATCAAGGTAGACCATTATGGACACCCTGCTCACACAATGCATGGCATTAACCTTTAATATCCCCTATACTTTCATCTACCAAAGCTTGTAAACAACATATGCCAATTCAACCTTTATCACAATTGCTAGGGATGTGACACCATGTCCCCTGGCTGTAACAACCCCCAATCGATTTTACATTTAAATAAAATAAGACCAAGGTCATGGGACATGTATTCCAAGTTGAATGGTGGGTAAACATTATAGCGGGAATCACTTGTGGTTTATTTATGGCTATGGAAATTGGCAAAGGAAAAGAGGAAATAAATGGCATCTAATTATGAAAATAAAGGAAAATAGGAGAAAAATACAGTGAAAAGACACAAATTTACATGCAAGGGAAATTAGAAGAAAATGAAAGAAAAAGGAAACAAGAAAGGAAGAGTCTAGACATCAGTTATAAAAAGGCACCTAGGAAACGGTTGACAACCTTTTCCCAACTTTTGTCATTTTAGAACTTGGCTCTCTTACACTCTTGCACACTTAGAGTGTTCTTGGAGCACTCTAGCATTCACTTGGATTTAGAAGAAGATAAGAAAGAAAGCAAAGGACGATCAAAGGAAAGCAAGGAAAGGAAAGGCAATAGTTGGATCAACATCTACAATAGGCCTACTTTGTAGGTAACAGGATGCATGTGTGGTCTCCTTGCTAATTTTTTAATACATGGTATATGCATGTGGTTTTATGGTTATGTGTTATCATTGACATGGATATTTCCCTGGATTGATAGTGGTTTCATCCTTGCCTTGCCATTTCCTTGATGTTGTTAAACACACATGGGCAGCAAGAACAATATGAAAGATAAAACATGACAATCCTTTTTTATTAACAACTAATATATATTTATAGTACATTGTTTGACTGTTGGGTTCCACATCCCAAGGTCTCTTGGACTCCTTTTGTTCATTCGGCTTCCACACTAACCCATTGAGGATTAGGTGTCCAACATTCCCCCCTTAATCCGAAGGGTTATGTATGAGTCCAAGAAGAGAGCTGAAATACAGAATGTGCAAAAATGCATGGCAGCACTAGGCTGAATGTGCTCTATGAAATGTTGGTATAAAGGGCGGTGGTTTAAGGATGGCCACCAACACTGGAACGCTTAGTGCAATTCCCGGAACTCTTCCAAAACTAGCAAGAAGCTGAATTCTTCTGCTAGAGGAAGTGATCCTTTTGTTTTAAAGAGGGAAACCTTCAACCATGAAAGGGAGGTCTCACCCCGCATAAAAGGTAAAACTTCAACCTGAAAAGGGAAGTCTCAACCTGTGATGGTTTAAGGATGACCAAAAACTCTGGAGTGCTTAATGCAATTCTTGGAACTCTTCCAAAGCTGGCAAGAAGCTGGAGTCTTCTGCTAGAGGAAGTGTTCTCAATTTTGTTCTTGGAACTCTTCCAAAACTGGCAAGAAGCTGAAGTCTTCT
>APFE030318061.1:0-10530 GCA_000404065.3 Pinus taeda | reverse complement strand
CTTCTTGGCTGTTGATGCCCATTGCCAAGAAGCGATCCATCCTAGATGAATCTTTGTTCTTGCAGGACGTTTGTTTCTGAAGCATCTGTGTGAAGAATGACTGGTTTTATGACAGTGCTTACATGGATGAAGTTTAAAACAATGATCTTTCAAATGGCCAACTCGGTCACAGTGTTGGCATTTTACAAACTGTCGTTGTTGTTGTTGCTGTGGAAGAGGGGCAGAGTCTGGAACAACTGGAGGTGAACTGTCATGAGGAGCAGGTGAACTATCATGAATAAATCCAGCACTTTGAAACTGAATGGGCTTGGCATAGTCTGGAATATGAAAGGACAAGTCCTTGTCATATCCAAGACCAGTTCTGTGCTTGTTGTGGACAAGCTCTTCCCAAGGTCTAATGATGGGCTTGGGAAGTGCACACTGAGTTTTTGCATCTGCATGTACAACTGCTGCATTATTAACTTGCTGCTGATGGGTGGTTGTCTCAATGTTCTAAACAAAAACAGGTTTAAAATGATGACTTCTCTGTTTTAATTCTCCTTGTTGTAGCTTTGTCTCAAGCTGCAAAAACTCAATATTCTCCTGTGCATTTCGTAGACATATTTTAATATTGAATAGAGAGGTTTTGTTGATCTTAACCATCTCATCAACAGTGGAATGTATCAGAGTATTTAACAACTCTAATGCATTATCAAGTCTGGTCATTTTCTTCATTATCTTATACGTTAAAGAAACTGATCACAAATATCAACCAGTGAAAAAGAAGCAACAATCACTCACAATCCAATGTCACTACAATATCCTTTATAAATGTCAGTAAATGATCAGTGACCTAACGTCCACCTTCAAGATTAAAAAAAACTTCCAAACTGTTGAAGTGTGTGTACACAGCTAAACTTGCACAAATTCCAGCGAAATGACTCTAAATCAGAAAAGTACAATTGTATTTACTATCAACAAAATTCGGTTTGCTTGGACAAGTGGCTTGATTCCAACGTTGCAATAAGAACACAGTTGGGTGCTTCGTAAAAATTCACAAAGCATCAGAATTGCAGGCTTCTTTACCAACCGGGCCCTTTCTATTTCGACATAAATCTTCCCAGCTGAGACATTATTCAGTGTTTTAATCAATTCAACACGTGTATCGAGGTCAGGTGTCTCATCAATATATATTAGCTTGGCTTGGCAGAAAGCTAATATTCCAAGAAAGCGTGACAACATACAACTAACTTCAGTGGATTTATGTAGCCAGCATTCTTACGCAGAACAACAGTGCCCCACCATGCATTGAAATTTTATCAATGTAACTTCCTTCCAAAGTGCTTGACAGCGTTAGAACCATGGCTTGAGAAGAGCTCGAAGAAAATCCAGGCAAAGGTTCTCCCATGATATTAGTTGTCCGATTCAGCAGTGCAGAATGGGGAGAGAAATAAGCAAGGGCAAAAAAAAGGACTGACACGCTAGAAATCTCTGATAAGACGCCCCGTAAAAGCCTTCGAGTACTCAACAAAATATAATGACATGATCTCCGAATCATCAATCACAAAGAGAGAAAGTACTAATTTCAAAATTGAGGTTCCCAATTAAGACATTAATCGGCCGTCGAAACTGGGAAAATTCCACCCGTAAAATGGTTAGCCTGTCGTGTCGTGTCATGCACACACTTTATTTAACTAAATTAATAAACTCCAACATACGAACAGCTGGTTGCTTCTTCGACCCGCAAACATCCACTTGAATGGGCGTCATTGACATAAGCAGAAAACGATGAAGTTCAACAGAGTGTGAGCCTTTTTAAGGAAACTGAATTTCTGGTTCCCTCTTCCGAGTGCAATCTCTGATTAAGAACAAATTAAAAGTTTCTTGGACAGAACCAAACGGTTTCAGGTACAGAACAACACCAGACAAACTGCTTCTCAAAACTCAGAGCAAACAAGAAATGAAATGGTCTACAACGGGCAGCATGGCGACTGTACAATAAAATGTGGAAACTTGATATCCAGACGGCGGCAGTGGAGCGTCACGAGAAAAAGGCTGAGCAACTATCTGCTGAAATGGCACATGTCTAGACCCTATAGGCTGAATACGATAGATGCTTCTTGTCTCTCCAAATGCTGACATTGCATTTGCTTGGGCTGGAATTCTACTTTTCTGTTCAAAAGGCAAAGATGGATTTGTGAAGTCCCTGGAGCGTTCATTGTTATAGTGTACTTGCAATCCATTGAGGTTGGAGAACTGAATGTCTAGCTGACGACAGCCATCATAGATATTGCGCCCCTGCAAATTATTTTTTGCTTGAATAGCATTTTGTTGTGATGCATACTGAATGAGAGCTTGCAGTCCAGCTGACTTCTGAAATGAATGATCTTCTCCACAAAGCCATAACGAGAAAACACTTGATGCAGCACTTCCACTGTGATGGGATAGAGCAGGTGGTAGATTGTGGCTAAGAGAATTCGATTGGACTGTGAATCCTGATCCCCACTTTGGCGTGCATACCACTCACAGCGTTTTAAATACCATTCATCATTTAAAAACTCAACAATATTAAAAACCATTCAATATTCAATGCAGTGCAAGCCACAGCGTTTCAAATACAATGCAACTCCTCGAGAGAATCGGCCATTACTCTGTTAATTAACATTGTTTCTCAAGAAACCACAGTCTTGTTTCTCGAGCAATAACCACAACTGTAGTTGCTCATTCAGCATCCGCAGACCACATGAGACCATCAACAATAGTTTGTGGACATACTTCCACGTGAAAATGAGGTGGGAGTCATTGGTTCTACTCGAAGGAACCTACAGCGAGCGGGAGATGCTGGGAATCCGCACTGACATAGTATGCAACAGGCATAGTTACCAGGTCAGAGACGTTTATGAATCAGTGAGAGAGCTGAACAGTCAGAGACATTTTATGAATCAGTGAGAGAGTTGAACAGTCAGACAGGACAGAGCTCAGAGGCGCAGGAATATGGAACAGTTTTGGATTCTGAGCGAATTCAGGGCAGCACAGGTGTGGCAGAACGACAGAGGCGTTATAACACAGTAGCGCAACAACATTGAAACGCTTCTGACACAGATCAGAAATTTCAGAACTAATTATTTATGATATAATGCATGCCGACCCAAATAAAGGAATACAACCCTTCAAGTTTCAGTCTTTAATGCACAGGAAACATGCACTGTATACAGTTCCACTCACAATACGCTACTTAATGATTTTTATATACCATAAAAACTTCAAAACATATACGAGTTCAACGACTTCCAACTAATTTGCAGAGATGGACCATAAAAAAACTCATTAAGACATAGAAGCGTTGGTTTACACAGGCCACAAACACAAGTGGCTTACACAATATTGAGAAGGTTATGAACGTACCAGCTCTGATACCATGTTAAACACACATGGGAGCAAGAGAAAATATGAAAGATAAAACATGCAATACAATTTTATTAACAAGAGATTTACATTTATAGTACATTATGTGACTGTTGGGATTCACATCCCAAGGTCCCTTGGACTGATTTGTCTATTCATCTTCCACTCTAACCCATTTAGGATTAGGTGTCCAACAGAGATTCCTATATTATATTTGCAGAAGGATAATACCATTCATAGAATGATATCCACTGATAATTTGCCTTCATCCATTCTTTCCATTTATCTACATTCTGTTTATTGAAGGTAGGCCTGTCTTTCTTTTCCAGGAGTCTTACTTCTTGTATATGCAAATGTTCTTTTTCATGAGTGAACATGTCCCAATTGAACATTTTCTTTTTCCAGGAATCTTTTGGATCATAAGGGCCAATTCCTTTGAAGATTTTTAGGAAAGCTATAATCTCTGAATCCAAAGGGATTTCAACATGCTTTGGAATTTTTTCAATAGGATTTCTCCTATATGAAGGAATGGGCAAATCATTAGCATAACCAAGACCTCTGGAAGAAGAACTAGAAACAGTATGTACAAGAAGTTCTTCTTGGGGATTGAAAAAAGTGACACATTTATAAATTTCTTCAGATGAGTCGGATGATGGAATGAACTTTATCATATTGATCCTCTTTGAAGAATCCCCATGCGGTGTAGGTGGATGTGAAGAAAATTGGCAAAATGTCTTTGAACAGTGGGGGTGGTCACAGACAGAACTGAAAATTGAATTTTTAGATGGCTGGGTAAACAACTTTTTGAGTGACTCGAAAACAACAGGATCAATTACAATCTATTTTTGTGGTTGAGACTGTACCAGATGCAATTGATTAGTCTCTATAGTAGGAATTGTAGAGATAGAGGGCTACCATTCTCAACTGTGTGATCTCGAGGAAATCGAGTGATAACCTGATCATCAATTTCTGTGATTATAGACTGGGCGGTGATAATGGGTCTTCTGACTGGTTTTTCCCAGTTGGTTATCTAGTCATCAAGGGGACAAATATTATTTCTAGAGATAGGAACTGGTGCGACTGGGTTACATGAAGAATCATATTGTATCAATGTTACAATACCATCAGGAGGAGAATGCAATACAACAGGAATTGTTGTATTGTCAAATCTTACACAAGTGGTAAAGAAAATGGTCATATTTTTGGAATTTGCTTTGAAATGTTCATACCCTTTTGTCTGAACACTCAGGGTTAGGCATTTCAGGATATGTGGGCCTGTCAATGAAACATAGAAATAGGGATACACATCATATTGTACAGGTCCATCGGATAGACTGGTTTCTATGCCTCCAATGAGGGCTTTGGAAAATACTATCCATCGATTATCAAGCAGCGTTGAGAAAACATAGGCTCGTTGTCCTTTTCTATGTAGAGCATTTAGCTCGATCCTTACCATCCCCAGATGGACATATTGGTACCCATTTTTTAAAGCAGCTTTAATTTGACGTTCTTCTAAGAGGGGAACAGTCATCATGATATTAAGGTTTAAATCCGTTTGAACTTCTTTCTCACAGATTTTGATTTGGCTTAGTGCTTTAAAGTGGAATGGAGAGAGTCCTCTATACACTTCTGTAGGGGATATTGGAGGTAATTTCCAATTTACAGTGGGATTTAGCTCTTCTTGTTCAATAGAAGCATGATTTCTAGAAGGTGATTCAGAGTGACATAAACTTTCAAGTCCTGAGTTTAATTCATCTTCTGTCTAAATACCTTTAAAGTGTTTTGACCCAAACATTCCCTTTGAGCTAGAAGGAGAACTATTACTAAACGCATCCATTTCTACAGAAAGATGGAAGAATATGGAAAATACCTGGAAAAGATCTTGCACAATGAGATCAAGAAGTTTTGCGGCTTTCTGCTGTAGGAGAGATTGCCGCTTCCTCGACTCAAATTCTACGCCAAACGCCTTCAACACCCTTCAAACGCCATCCATGGAAAACATGGGATACAAACACTATTCTCGGCCTCAACAAATTCACGATCCACTCAAACAATAACTCACAGACAGCATCCACTCAAACAAAGACTTACTAGCTCTGATACCATTTCATATAGGACCTTTCACTGATATCATTATGCGGAATAAAGAAAGATATCACAAGTGGACCTTTCACTGATATCATTATGCGGAATAAAGAAATATATCACAAGTGGAGTGGAATAGAAGAAATTTTATTTATAGATGGATGCAGAGATTACAAAGAGAATCTTCTTCCTCAGATAGACTACTGTGGCATTTAGTAGATATAAGTTAGCCGAAGCATAGCAGATCTACAGGCTACCTGGCCAACAAGCAGGCTGAGTCTAAAAGATTATTACAGAACAACAGACTCTCTAAAAGATCTGGCCACTTTAGGTTCACACCAGTGTCAAGCATTGATGCGCAGGATTCTCAAATCTCCTAATAACTTGAGTATTTCTCGTGTTGCAAGCAGATTGGACTAACAGTCCGCAGATGCAGAGCATGAGAATTATTGACCTTAACTCTAGACTAGGCTCGACCGAATGCATCTTAATCCAAGGCTTCTTTTTTTTATAGAGCTTGAAGGGAACAAACATCCGTGAGTCTTATGATTACAGACTGATGACTCAGACTCATAGATGCTGTACTGACTGGAACAAATCGCTGAAAGCTAGATTTGGGCATGGGAGTACCGTCCCATGTTATCTCGTCCCTTCTCCTTTTACGGATAGCCAGAGGCATGTGGGGACCGAATCTAGGACACTTATTGAGATTACAAAGTGGAGATTACTAGTACGAGAGAATCCACGAAAGCTTGACAGGACTTAAAGATAGGATACATATCTGTACAAAGATTACAAAGTGGAGATTTCCAGTACGAGGGAATCCACGAAAGTTCATCCAACACCAACGTCGGTTGGAAAGACTACACCTTTTAAGTACAAAGTAATCTATTTGTGGGTAAGAATAGTGTTGATAGTTAAATCTTTCAATTAGGAAATTATTGAAGTATTGCACGAGGACTTCTTTCTCAGATTCCCAAACTTGAAGATGATGTCGGTCAAGTGGCTCCAGAAAACTGAGGTTAACGAAAGGATTTGTATTGGGATCAATTTGTTCATGAAAGCTATCATAGCTTGTACTGCTGGAGATGCTCCTTACTCTGTAACGATTCGTTAAGAACCAGCATACATGGCCACATCTCCTCACGCCTTGAAGGAAAGGAAGGTCTCCAATGTCGGCTATATTTTCAACACATTTGTACACTATTCCATTCATGTGAGCTCTGGGTTCACTGAAACTTGGAATTTTGAGCATATGAAGGGAATAAGGTTTTATTACAAGTGCTGACAGCCCATAAATTTTCCACCATTACAAGAACCAGTCTGGAGTGGGGTCACTTTGTTCCAAGGCCTCTACCGTAATTCCTTCAAAGTCAAAGTTGAATTGCATACAATAAAACAAGTTAGAAGCATAATTTTTCAAATTCATACTTTCAAAAAATGCATCCTTTTGTCGATCTATATCATAATTTTCTCTGCGAAGGTGGTTGCCAAATCTTCTGAAGGTAATATGGCAACTTTCAATGCAATCCTCATCATCATCCCTTTTCTGCAAGACATACATTATACTACCGATATGCTCTAGGTAGTCTAATGCTTGTATGGCTTCATTATTCATCTGGTCTTTCATTGTCTCTGTCCATAAATAAGGAATCCCAATTCTATGCCTAATTTCCTTAATAGGATACCGGGATTCATCGTGAACCAGCAGTGGAGTTTCCAAATCATATCTTATCCATCCTGTAGGGGTTTCAATTTCAACATGATCTTCATTCCTTCTATTGAAATTGCATTGTAAAGATAAATCTGAGTGTGCTGACAATAATTCTCTGCTCAACATATCTGCAAAACTATTCTTTTCCCCCTTAACAAATTCTATGTCAAAATTATACTGACTGAGATTCATGACCCATCTAACCATAGCAGCATCCTCAAAATCACATTTGTGTATTGCGTATTTCAGTGCTTGACAATCTGTCCTAACTGTAAACTTTGTATAGATGATGAAGTCTTTGAAGTTAGCTATTCCTAAACAAACAACTCTTAATTCTTTCTTCAGACTGGACCAATTCAATTGGGTTTTGGCCCACAAACCAGATGCATACTGGCAAACTTCTATCTCCTGCTTGGTGCTGGGGTTCTTTTGACAAAGGACTGCCCCCCATCCCTCATAGCTGGCATCTGTCATTATAATTTTCTCCCAATCTTCTCTAATTGGAGAAAGAGGTTGGATATTTCTGACCTTTTGTTTTATTCTTTTGACTGCCTGAGCGCAATCATTATTCCAAGGAGTCGGATCCTTCTGAAGCCGTTGCTTTAATAGCCTTCTTTCTTGTGCACAAAGCTTCAGAAATTTAAAAATATAATTCAAGCTTCCCGAGAACTTTTGCAATTGAGTCTTATCTTTGATTTCGTCAGGGAAGTGATCTACGAAATTTAGACTTCTTTGAATTACAGTATAAGATCCATACTGTATGTTGTAACCCAAAAAGTCTATGATTGGCTTGAATAGCTTCATCTTGGATTCTGATAATACTATTCCCATTTCTTTGACCCTGCGCAGGAAAGTTTTTAAATGTTTAATATGGTCAGCAATATTATCAAAATGAATTAGTAAGTCATCAATATATTTCTTTAGGAATTCCTCCATTCCTTCAAAAGTCTCGTCCATTATTCTCTGAAAGGCTAAAGGAGCATTGGTTAATCCGCATGGCATGATGTTCCATTCATAATGGCTATCAGGAACTGAAAACTTTGTTTTCCACTTATCTTCTTCTTTGATACCGACTTGCCAAAATCCTGATTTATGATCAAATTTTGAAAAAACTTTTGATTTGGAGATCTGTGCTAAGATCATAGATGGCTTTGGTAATGGATAGGCATCATAGTCTAGAATAGCATTAAGAGGTTTATAATTGACTACCAATCTTGGTTTCCCTCTAGCTACTTCTACATGCTTATTTACATAAAATGAAAAACAAGCAATTGGACTTTTGCTCTTCCTGGTAAGTCCTTTTTCCAGAAGATCTTTTAATTCTTTCCTTCACAATTTCAATTGTTCTTCATTCATTGGTATTGGTCTGGATCTTCTGAGTTTCCCACTGAATTCTTTCTTGAGAGGAAGTTCTACTTCTTGTTTGTGAATATGCCGAAAGGCATTTGGATCGTCTGAGAAACATTCCTTGAATTGAGTGGTGAGATCTGCTATCTCCTTGGCATATTTTCCTTTGTCTAGATGGTCTTCTGTTTTCAAAATTTCTTTCTTTATTTCCATCTTGGCTAATAGATTTTCCATTCTTTCAATCCGTTTTAATCTATTAGGTGAGTTAGAATTAATAAATGGAAAGAAAATTTCTTTATCCTCTAAGTTGACAAAATAACCATACCTTTAACTGCTACTGTCTAGCTTAACTCCGTGTTTCTCAAAGTTCTAGAAGAAAGGATTGCCAAGATACATGGCACAATCCATCCCTGAAACTATTGAGAAGACTAGATGAACACCAATTTTTTCAGTCAAGAAAACATCTATCTCTGCTTCATGTTTAGTAACGATATCTCCACTTGCTGTAGTAACTTTGGGGCAGGCAGTTGGTCTCCGATGATGCATTCTTACTATAGTGTCACTTACAATATTTAACCTGGAACCAGTATCCATAAGAACTTTCCAATACTCATACTGATTTCCAATTTTAACTTTCATTTTCACACAATACATGACATCTTTGTTCATGATATTGCATCCAAAATCTTTTCTATCATTTTCCCCATCTTCTTCTCCTGAAATATCACGTTGATGTGTCTGTGACATTATGGGGTTTGCATGAAATGTCCAGTTTTCCGCTTTTCCTGATAGATCAGGATTTTGTGAGGATGAGGCTTCTTGCATATTCATCAACCTTATGCTCAATTCTTTGTGATTTTCTATGCATAATCTCTTGTTTTCTTTTATTGTCTTTCTCAGTTCTTTAATTGCTTGATGAATACCAGGCAATGTTTGTGGCAGATCTTCTCCGAAGTCCTCATTTCTAAACTGTCGTGTCAATGCTTCTACTGAGAATAAAGATGTAGGAGGCACATACCCTTTATTTGGAGATTTCTTTGAACTGGAGGGTATCTTAGTGAGGTGATCCATTAGTAATGATTTATACATTTCCTTGATCTGGGGATTAGTGGCTGCCATCATTTGTGTGAGGAGATTCCTGCTTATCTCATCATCATTTGTTCTCATCATCCTAACTACATTGCAGTTACAAATTTCTGGGTCACTACAATCACAATTTCTACATTCTGTGCAATGCAGATCCCTGCACAGTTCTTCATCAGAAGATGTATCAGAATAAACATGATTCAATTCATTTTCTGTCTCAGAATCAGAGGATAGAAGTTCATCACAGCTACCAGGCAAATCAAAGAAATTAACTTTTCCTTTCTTATTTCTATATGACAGTTTTTTCTTGGATTTGTCTTTCTTCTTTTCTGGACAATTTGGAGCTGTGTGGCCTTTCTTGTTGCAGTTGAAACAAATGATTTCTTTTTCTTTAGAAAACATTTCTGTGTGCTTGTACGGTTACCCTTCAAGGCCCCATCTAAATTCAATTTGATGAAGCCTGATGGGGGGGGAGTAAATTTGGTGGGAGTAGTGCTATTAATATCCGGACTTATAGCTTCCGCAAGACAGACCATATTGTGAGAGAGCTCCAATTTTCTCAGTATTTCTACCTCTTGTTGATTAGTCTTCCAATCTTCCATAGACTAGGCTTCTACTAAAATTATTTCTTTGACATTCTACCTAAATAATTCCCACGTAATATTTACTGATTTTCTCTTGTTCCTAAAAGCTCTCTTGCTACGATCTTTCCAAAGGGCCCAAGATGGAAAACCCCCAACCAATATCCAATCTATGTTTACTATGGTGTTCTTGAATAAGTTGTATTTCCATTGTTCAGTGTAGCCATTATATCGTCTAGATTGTAGTCATTATGCCCCAAAACTGATAGATGAGTGACCAGATGGCTTCTATATATGGGCATGAATTTATTAGATGTTCCATTTTCTCCTCCT
>APFE030318059.1:0-36217 GCA_000404065.3 Pinus taeda | reverse complement strand
CATCCTCACATACTCTCCATACACATATTCTGAGTTCATAGACTTATTCATCCATCCATCTATGTCTCTCTTTGTAACCTCACCCCCTCCAAGACTGTCTGATGAGATGCAGAGGATTCTGCAGCTATCCAGTGCCTACAGTATAGGGGATTGGTACTTCTACCAACGTTTCACTGTGATTAGAATATATGGGTGTGAGCTGTGCCCATACAAATTGCCCAGGTATGTGCCTATGAGACTCTTTGCCTTGGCATATTTCAGGCAATTTGGCAATGCCGATCAGGTGCACTTTGCAGGAAGGGGTAAAAAGGCACAGCTCAAAGTAAGAAACCAACTTAGCCACTTTTTCCTAAACAAAAGAGAAGGATGGAAAGAGGCAGACAGGATACTAGAAGGCCTTGGCCTAAAACAAAGCTTCCTTTGGAAGCCCTATGACCCTAACAACTTTATATCCCTGAAAAGGCAGAAATGCAATCTCTCTAGCTATGAGCATGAGAGCATGCTCCACATTCAAAGACATGCCAACCAACCAAAGTGGAGAAGAAACACACTAGAAGAGCCTGTGACTCAAGAAGAACTAGTTGAAAGAGCTAGAAGGCATTTGTTAAAGATGGCTGACTTAGAATGTCCTTCTCAGGTACTTACTCTCCCAAAGCCTCAAACAACAGCAGTTGCTTCATCTTCTGCAACACAGCAGGAGGCAGTGCAAACCACAGACCAAGGGCAGAGCAAAGGCAAGGAAAAGATCATGGAAGAACCACAGGGCCAACAGGGTCAAGAACAGCAGCCCCAGCAGGAACAGCAACAAGGAGACCAACAGGGTCAGGAAAAGCAAAAAGGAGAGGCCCAGATGGCTACCCAAGAACAAACAGCACGAGTGGCACCTCCAAGGCAAGACTCTAGGGTTGATTCCTCTGTCCTCCAGACCCCTCAAAGGGAGGACATTAGCAGAAAAAGAGAAAGGGAGACTCCCCTCACTGAAACACCAGAGAAGAGGCAAAGATTAAATCCCTTCTCAGAGGAGGAAATGCCAAGCATGGAGGCTTCTACCAGCTCCTTGCAACAGGAGCAAGACAGGACAGCATTGGGAGAAGTGAGCTCCTCAGGGCAGCAACAGGGAACAGGTGCAAGCATAAAACAACAGTTTAAAGATGCCAAAAGAAGGAGTGAGCCAATAAAGATTCGGCTCTACAATCACCTTCTAAACATGGCACCTGCAAACCAACAGAGGCTCATGTCTGCATTCGATGTGCAGGAGGGAAAGATGATAATGAGCCACTTCACTCCGACAGTGCAGCAACCACAAACAGCTGCAGACTACATCAGGACCAATCTGGAGGTCTTTTCAAAAGACATCCACCCGATGGATCAGATTGAGCTCCACAAACAGACGGGTGAGATGGTCTATGCCACCTTGGCTGATAAGACCTTAGTCAACTACAGGCTGCAGAATAGCCTGAACAATACTGCAGCACAGCTTGAGTTGGAAAAGGCTTCCTCTCAAGCTAAGGATAACATGATTAAAGCCTTAGAGGAAATAATAATAGAGTTTGGGCATGACCCCAATGATGTTAAGGCTATGCAACAAGTACTCAAGCTAAGGGATGCTGATATGGCAGCAATAAAGAAAAAATTGAAAATCCCACCAACTCTCCACCCACAAACAGATGAGGTTGCCCAGCAGAGGCAAGAAAATGATGCAACTTCCTTACTAATGCCATTATACAAGGAGCTCATCCAAACACAAGAAAAGCTGCAGGAATCAGAAGCCACATTGGAAGCAACATTGCAGCAGAAGGAGGCAGGGAAATCCTCACAGCCACCTCCAGAAACAATAAACCTCGAGGAAACCCCTCAAGACACTGCCCCTCCCAGTCAACAAGTGCAGCAAGAAACTCCAACTACCACAGCACCAACCACCTCAGCACCAACAACAGAGCAGGCTGAAAGCCTGGACATGCAGAAGCTGAGGAAAGAAATACAGGTACTGGAGTCCCAAATGTCTGAGCTAAGCCAAGCCCAGGACAGCCTGGCAAAAATAAATGAGAAGTATGACAAATCAAAGCAAAATGTGGCTGAGAGGGAAAGGGAGGTAAAGGCCCTGAAAAAGAGGATTGTTGAGCTAGAAAAAGAGCTCACACTGGATAAAGTCACAGCAGAGCTCAAAAGGGTCATCTGGACCACCATTGGCCAGTCAATAACAAACCAGTGGGAATATATTGAGGCCATATATGAGCAAGTGGCACTCATTGGTAGAGCACGAAAAGAAATGCAGAGGGCAAGGGCATCTCTAGGCAATATGCCTGAGATTGCCCCCAAGATGATAGAAGTGCTGAACTGCAGAACAAGTTCCCAGCTGGTAAGAATGGGGATTGGAAACAGGACTGAGACTATCTCCTTAATCAGAAGAGTCCTGACAATGAGAAACCTGATTCAGACCCTGGACAGAAGAATCCAGGATATGCAAGCTGATATCAACAAATTTCAGAACAGGTTTATGGCCTTGCAGGACAGGGGGCTCCCCCAGCCTATTAGATCCTTCAGGAAAATTACTCTCCCATGAGAAATATGTCAAGAGAGTAAGCAATTTTGCAGCAACACAGATTGCAGAGGCACCTAGTACATCTTCAGAGGTAGGCCCAGTAACAGGGCAAATTCTTTTTGATAGAGTAGATAATTTATTTTTTATTAGAAATGAAATTGAACATTTATTTGATGAGCCTCCTCACTTCTATAAGTATACAGAGGCTGATGAGACCATAGGGTCAAGTTTGAAACATCAGTTGCCTTCATCAGATACATGGGAGGAATTGATACGATCACTGTTGAACCAAAGTCAGTAATCGTGGTTTTTCCTTCAACAAACAGTTTGAATCTCATACACAGCAGGACAAAGACACATCAGCAGGTATGAAGACAGAGGCTGAGCCAACTCAGCACAGGTACTCAGGCCACAACAGCAGTATCAACAGTCACAGGTGGCAGGGCCGAGAAGACACAGAAAGTTGCAGCTGCACAGCCACGTCATTCAGCAGTTATGCCAAGCGCTCAACCGACTCCGTGAGCCCCAAAGGTCAAAATTGCTCTGACAGGAGTTAAGAGCCTTTATAACTCATTTAATATTGTAATAACTTCTCATCTGCAAGCCCTGTACGAGTAAAAGAAGATATTTTTCCTCTCAGATGACTCAATGCCTGAGATATTTTGTAATAGACTCCTATATATTTCCCCTCGCATTTGTTAGAAGGGGTTGGACTCCGGATGTAAGAAATCTCTTGATATCTATTCTGTTACTCCTCTATTGTAAATCTTCAGACAACTAATACAATGGATGATGGGATTTCCAAAAGCATTATGTCTCTTGATCTCTTGTTGGTGTATGGCTGAAAGTTGCAGGATTCCTGTGTATTTCATGGCTCAATAAGTTTTCTTGTTACTCACTGTTATATGTTTGTTATACTTTCATATGTCATTCATGTTTTTCCATATATCAAATATCTAAATAGCAAGGAAGAATAATAGTCTCAGGATTTAATCATTGATCACCCTGAGCTCAATCTAAACTATTTCAAATGTTTTCTTCAGTTATGGTAACGAAAGAGTAATTCTTAAATGTTACCTTTCACACTATATCATCACAGTAATCTATTGTTTCAGGAATTCAAAGTAATGCTCCTAAGTAATAGATTTCTTTCCTACATCCCAGCTCAGTGAAGAATTCTTAAATGCTCTTTACTAGTTGATTTTCATCTCACCTTCACAATTTACAGTTTGTTTTATGAAATACATACAGGCCCTATAATTCCAGCTACACTCGAGTCAGGACCTCAAGGAAACAACTGCTATAGACCCCATTGCCCAATGGATTAGTTTCACATGCAGAGAGCACTCTAAAAGATATCAGAATCATCCTCCCATCCAAACATAAAAAACAATCAAACATTCACTTCATAACTAGCCTAAAACTCCACTAGAACAGTGACAAATCATAAAGAGAGAGCCCTCTCTGATTACAGCTTGGCTAGAAGCTGTAGTCCAAAGATTGGTTAGTAGTTACCCCGGCCGTATTCCCTTGGGAGTCATAGGGAACAACCTGGGTGTTAACACCGACAACAAAAATGTTGGTGGAAGAAGTGCAGTAGGCTGTGGCACAGAGTAATACTTAAGCTCCAGTGTTACAAGTTGAATTGGGTGGTCTTCGTAGCAAGATTGAGGCACCAATTGAGTGACTCGAGGTCGAGTCATGATATTTGTGTTGGGGGCCTATTGGGATAGGGCCCCTAGGGTCAATTTTGGGGTTAGTTAACCCAATTTTTGTCTAAGTTTTATAAAATATGTAAAGTCTCTGTGAAAGATGGATGTGAAGCACCCAAATAGATAGGAGTCAAAGGGGTATTAGCCCCTTGTTTGTGTAAGTAAATAGGTCAGTTTTGAGACTCACCCATGGTCCATTGACCATGGTATTGTATGGAAGAAAGCTATAAATAATTGACTCATAGCGACCGTTAGGGAGAACTGGGAAGGAAGAATTGTGAACTTTGAATGAGTTTTTCTGGTTTGGGAAAGTGCTAAAGTAGGAAGGCTCTGCTTCCTACACTTAACAAAGAAGGGGAAGTCTCCTACAACTGAGTGCATAGGAGGCCTTAGTAAATCCGCAACTGAGTGCATGAACCCCTACAGATGAGTGTGCAGGGAAGAGAAGTCTATAATTTGAATGTTGGAATTGAATAAAGACTGATTTTGAAGAATTATCGTGCATTTGAGTATCATTGTCAATTCTGCTTATGTTATATTTTGTCGCTCAATAATATGTTTTCATTGAATAATGTATGAATGTTGCATGAAACTACTGAATCTATCTTATGTATGCATGTTTTAAGTAATTATTTGTGTTTGCGAAGTTAAGGGTTATTTCTGTTATGATTTTCGATGAATTTGACAAATATGTATGAAGGCAGATCTAGGATTATTTATTAATGTGAAAAAGTGGATAATTTGCATGTTTAGGGTCGACAAAGACTGATCGTAGACCTATGCGAAGGTCTAGAAGCCATCTTACCCATGTTAAAGTAATAAGCCCTAGAATGATATCGACTGTGCGAAGGTAGATCTGAACTATGAGAGTTTAAGAATCACTTATCACATGTCCATGGATGTAGAAACATGGTTCTAGCATCCCCCAATACTGCTTTGAGTGAGACTGTAACTTGCACTATGCATGTTGTTGCCGAAAGGGCCAGCAGTTAGGGTTTTCTTAATGGTTGGTGCGAACAACTCTGAACTTGGGTTAGGCCTCCTTAAGCCAACAAGGTGAATTGGCTGAGCAGGAAGAGAGACATGTCACAACAAAGACATGGCCTAAACAAAGGAAATCTGAGGAATGGAAGGGAGATATTTTCTTCACCCATCATTTAGTTTTCCCTTTAGATTTTATTCTATAATTTATTGCATTTTAAAGAAGGAATCAAATACTTTGTAATGATTTGGGAAGCAGGCCTTTTCATGCCGAGATAGCTAGTCGAAGAGACAACTGGAGGTTGGCTGAGATATTTTTGTAACAATTTTTCAAGCTCACCCTCTTCTTATAAATAGAGGGAAGAAACACTTAATAGAGGTTCCTGAATTCTGCACCCAAGAGGCTTGAATTTTGTGGTTCCACATTGGTTACATTTTCTTGTTCATGAGGGGTTGAGCTATAGATTGTTGAATGTAAATGGACTAGTGATTTGGACTCCATATTGAAAATGAAATTGTTTTTTTTTTTTATTCCTATTAGAGGAATGCGCAATATGCTTCCCATTTTTTTATCACTTCCTGTATGTCTTTCCTCCTCTAAAATAGTGTAATGAATCTAATGGTATCACTCTCATTCATGGTTGTATATTTGCTAACGATACCTATGTTAATTATAGATCTAATTATGTACTTGCAATGTGCACAGATTTACTTAATGTTATCTGGTGACAAATGTATTCATGATGCATAGTGCTTGGGACCTTAAGTAGTGCTCCTCTCTTTCTTCTTTTTCATCTTCTCACACTTCCATATCTCTTTTCGATATTTTTCCCTAGGATTGTGTGCTATGTCCAGTCCTCTGCATCGATTTATCTCCTTTCCTTCCTCCTATTCACCTATACTACAACAACAATGTAAATTTGCCTATTTTTGTGCGTCGACCACCAGAACCAAGACATTCCTCTTTGATATTAACCATATTTACCCCCTGAGTATTTAGATCTATGTATTTTCTTGAGTTTACCTTGGTGAAGGACTATTTGACCAAGCCCTGAATTATCTTTTCCAATTACGTGACATATGGAGTGTAGCAAAAATCCCTTAGATAATATTCAAAATCACTCCTCTCTTATGATGCCCTAGGCACTAGTCTCATATCAACTCAGAGGTTATCTCTAGGAGGCTTCTATATCTCCTTAAGCACTTGTGAAACAGGTGATAGAAAAAGCTATAACACCAAGCATAAATGTGGGACTCAGGATATAAACTACTAGGGTTTCCTGGAGATTAAGCCACCTCCACCCTCATGCTCTCACTATATTACCAAAATTGATCAAGAGATCACATAAGAAAATTGAAATATAAACATCCAGAGCTTCTCGGAGGTTAAACCACCTCCACCCTCAGGCTACCATGATCCTACCAAAACTGGTCAAGAGATCACTAAGCCCAAAACAAGCTTGGATGCCTCAGAATTTCTTCATTGTTACCTTGAGGAATTTATCTGTCACCACCCACATATTAAGGGCTTCCTAGAGATTAAACTACCTCCAACACCAACCCTTGGGAATTTTTCTGAGACCACCTCATCGGGTTCCAAAACCATCTGGAAATTCAAAGTTTAACCTAATAAAAGAACCTCATCACCCCATGGCTAACCATAAATGGAAAGGCAAGGTTGAAGCATTGTCACACCTGACAAAATCCATGCCAATGATAGCAAGAGAGACATATATATACATGCATGTACCATGCATTCACAAACCAACAACGAAATCACACATGCAACCTGTTACCTGCAAGTCTTCCTGTTGAAGCTGCTTGGCCCAACCTTCCTTGCTTGTCCTTTGCTTTTTTTGTCCTTCCTTTGCCTTCCTTTACTTGCTTGTTTGGTTTCTCCTCTTGGTGCTCTTCTCCATATACACCTAACTCCAAAGCCAATCTAAAGAAAAGCTATGAATTTATCTTTATAAGCCTTTTTATCATTGAGACCTCTATTTTCTTCATTTTTCTTTATTTTTCCTTCAATTTTCCTCGCATGCAAAGTTGTGACCTTTCACCCCCCTTTTATCAAATTTTCATTTATTTTCATAAATAAAATGTAAAATAATACCTCTTTTCCTTTTCAAATACCTTTACCAATTTCCTTGGCAATAATAAACCAAAATGAACACCCACTAGGATGTTTTTCCCGACAATCAGCTTGCAATATGTGTCCCATGACCTTGGTCTTATTTTTCCTATATTAACTTATGACATGAAATTTTAACCCGTAGTTGTTACAAACATCTCCCCCTTTGGGCAACACCATCCTCAATGTTCTATGAAACCTATGACCAACAAGACTATTGAAAACCAAGACATACTTCCCATGGAGCTTTATAACTTAGCTCAATGCAGTGTTTACATTGAACAAACTACTGAAATGAAAAAAAAACATAAGAAACATGAAAACATGATAACCATATTGCTTATTAGAGTTTTATAACACAACTTATTGTGGTATTTATAGTAACAGCCATACAGAAATATGTACATATAACAAAAATCCTTTACATCAATCGGAAAACAATGAAGGGTACATATCCTGCATCTAATCAACCATCTCCAATGTAGCTTCATCAGGCCCAAAGTGCTCCCACTGCACTTTAACTTGCCTTATTACCAGGTTCTAGAGCGTAAATTGTTTCCAATGTAATATGCATTGAGGTTCTTGCTGGAATTCTACTTTTGGCTCCACTTCCAATATAGACCAATCAATCACATGATAAACATCCTTCACATATATTTTAAGTGATGAAACATGGAAAACAACATGGAATTTCTTTGTTAGCGACAGTGCAAGTCTATAGGCCATTGGTCTAATCCTCTCAAGGATCTCGAAAGGCCTGCAATACTGAGGTACACACTTGGCACATGATCCAATCCTCAAGGAGCTCATCTTGGGATTTATGCACAAATACACATGCTCCATAACGTGGAACTGCTTAGATGCCCTGTGCTACTCTGCATAACTCTTCTTCCTGTCCTGTGCTACCTTTAGATTCTTCTTGTTAACCTACATTTTATGTTCCATTTATGCCAACATATCTAGTCGAATCAGTACGATGTTCACTGGATCACTCCTACTGATGGGAATATTACAACTTCGCCCATAAAGTGCCGCAAATGGACTCATCCTTAGTGACTTCTGATACACATTATTGTACCCAGACTCTACCAGTGAAATATACTCTTCCTACTTCATCTATTGATTCATGAAATACATCCTCAACATGTCCTCTAGAACCCCATTGACCCTATCTATCTATCATTTGTCCATGAAGGATAATTTGTATTGAAGGCCAACTCTATACCCAAACCTGTAAATAACTCCATCCAAAATCTAGAAGTGAACTTTGTATCTTTGTCTAACACAATCTTCCTAGGAATACCATGTAATCTCACTATCTCCCTAATGAATACCTATGCTACCTCACTAGCCAAATTAGTAGACTTCACTTGAATGAAGTGAGCTAACTTGGTAAATCTATCGACCACAACGATGATGGAATCATGTTTTCTAGATATCCACAAAAAATAGATGATGAAATCCATAGAAATGACCTCCCATTTCCATTTCGAAATCAAAATTGGCTGTTGTAAACCACCTGGATGCTTACACTCTACTTTTACCTATTGACAATCCAAACACCTTGCAACGAGCTCAATAGTCTCTTTCTTCAAATTCAACCAATAGTAGAACTTCTTCGTAGTTGTTAGAGTCTTATAATATCTAAGATGAACTAAATACAACTTAACATGAAATTCCCTTCAGATAATATTTTGACATATAGATCATGTCCCTAAATCTCACCAAACCATCTACCATGAGATGATAATTCGCATCTTGATCACATGTACCTTTCTATTGTAACCTATGCTTAAGCTGTTGTTACTTGTCATATTGTTGTCTTTCCTGTAAGATCCAATCCTATAAATTTGTTCCATATGAGCTCATAACTGCTATGTGATTTACGTACACTCTTCTTCTTAGAGAATTTGCAACCCTGTTCTCCTTACCCTTTATCTACTTGATCTTGAAGTCAAACTCACTGAGTGTAGACAACCATCTAGCTTTCCTGACATTCATATTATGTTGGTCAAACAAGTACCTCATCCCACTATGATCATGCATCAACACAAACCTCCTGCCAAGAATATAGTGCCTCCATATCTTTGATGCATGAATGATTGCTTCAAAATCAAGATCATGAATCACATAGTTCTCCTCATGCTCATTTAGTTTCCTTGACTCGTAACATATCACTTGTCCATCCTACATTAGGACTCCCCTAAGTCCCATGTTGCAAGAAAATGTACACACCACAAACTCTTTATCTGGATCTGTAATCTTTAGAACTAAAGCGTTTGTAAACAACTGTTTAAACTGCTCAAAACTAGCTCCATATTCCTCTCTCCATTCAAATTTATTTCCTTTCCTATGTAATGATGTAATAGGATAGGAAATATGTGAGAATTTCCCTATGAACCACTTGTAATAACCTGCTAACCCTATGAATGATCTGACTTCATACACATTGCTAGGAGCTTCCCACTCCATGATATCTCTTATCTTTTCTGGATCCACTACTATACCTTCCTTGAAAACACCATGTCCCAAGTAATTTACCTCTATCTCAAATAAACTGCACTTACTAAGCTTGTCATAAAATTGGTGCTCTCTTAGCCATTTCAATACTACTGCTAAGCATTTAGCATGTTATTCCTCATTCTTAGAATTTATCAATATATCATCAATGAATACAATCACAAAATTGTCCAGATAAGGATGCAACACACTATCCATAAAACACATGAAATTAGCTAGAGCATTAGTCAAACCAAAAGGAACCATAAAAAAATCATAATTCCCATACATAGTCTGGAAAGAAGTCTTATATATTTCATCCTCTTCGATGTGTATTTGATGATATCTTGATCTCAAATCAATCTTCAAGAAAACCACTACTCCCTTTAACTTATCAAATAAATCATTGATCCACAACAATGGATACATATTCTTGATCATCACCTTCTTCAGTTTCCTATAATCACTAGACAACTTGACAATACCATCATTCTTCTTCACAAACCACACTGGTGCACCCCAAGGTGATATGATTGGCCTAATGTATCCCTTTTCAAGCATTTACTTCGGTTGCAACTTCAATTCCGCTAACTTTGGAGTGCTCATCCTATAAGGTGCTTTTGATGTTAATGTTTCTTTGGGTACCAACTCAATAGAAAATTCCACTTCCTTGTGAGGAGCCAACTCTAAAACCTCTGCTGGAAATACATCCTGAAACTGTTGCAAAAATGAGTACCTCTTCAAGACTTCACATCTTCAAAATAGGTACCTTTGTCACTAGAAACATGAAATACAAACAATACACACCCTTTCCTACAGCTACGCTTTTCCGGCCTAGTTGTAACCATTCTTACCAATGTAGACTTCTTTTTACCCAACAATATTCTCTTCTCTCCATCATCATCCAAGCACTCAATGGTATTTTTTTAACAATCCACATTATAATCCACACCAATAATCATATTATATGATCCCAACAGAAACACATTCAGATGCACTGATGTAGGCATACCATTAAGCTCAAATGCACAATCTCTTACCCAATTATAAACTCTTTTCTGAATACTCATATCCAACTACACCAACGAAGACTCTGCATGCACTTCTTTTATCAAACCACACTTATCCACCAGGTCAAGATTAACGTAACTATAATTATATTCAGGGTCAATCAAAATAGAAATAACTCTATCATAGAGAGCCTTACCTTCCATCTATATAACAGGTGCATGGTGATTCACCTGCTTGTTATCAAATGTTGCACAAATCCAAGGAATGTCATCCTCAACATCCCCAACTATATATTCCTCCTGATCACTATAGATATGAGGTGTACCACCCTAATACAATGGAAAACCCTTCTTGTGATGATCCTTTCCATAGATCCAACACTACAAAGGCCCACCAACTTTTTTCTTCTGCTCTCCAAGCTACGACCCATGTCCCTTCTCAACTACATTAAACTTCTTGTAAGGAGCAACATTCTATTTATCACCTGCATCTTGAGGTCTTCCCCGCTTTGGTGGCCACTTTCCTTTAGTATTTTCATTCCCTTTGAAACCTTGCTTAGACTTGGTCTTACACTTCAATTTATCATAACAGTGCTTCAAATTTCCAATGACTTCCTCCAATGGCTAAGGCTCATTCTAATCCCCAATATCTCATAGCAATCCACTGATAAATCTCTAAATTATTGTCTTCTCATTGTTCAGATACAAAACATACATGAAAAAATCCATGAACTTAGTCATGTACTCCCATTTATCATAGATCCCATCTTCAACTCATAGAAATCCTTGGCTTTTCCATTGTAGTATCTCTCTGAAAAATACTCCTTCCTGAAGAGTCTCTTGAATTCATGCCAACTCGACTCCTTTGTCCTAATATCTCTGAAACACTTCACATCTTCCCACCAAATGTTTGCTTTCCCTTTGAAACTGAAAATAGCTATCATCGCCTTCATGTTCTCTTTGTAATCATGCAACTCAAAGAACATCTTCATTAAAAGAAATCATGCTTCTACATCCTATGTTTTCTTTAATTCTCCATCAAATGTAGGTGGCTTAGATTTCTTCAACTCATCTAGAAAATACCCCCTGTCACTCCTCTTGTAAGTATGATAGCGATTATAACCATGATACCTGTCTAAACCAGAACTAGAGTAGAACCCATAACCTCTTCCTCTCCTATAAGGTGTATCCAAGAACCTACCATCTCTAACTGTGTCATACATGTCTGACCTATGCCCACCATGAGACCTACAACTATATACCGCATTAGTCTTGTCCTCTTGTCCATAATTGATACGTGGTTGTCCCTATCTCTACAAGTTTGACAAACTATAAAGGATAATTGCATTTCCTTCTTCTTGTTTTCTTGTGCCTTGGAAAGTCTTTCTTATGTATAAATGATCATGTCATTATCTACCTTGCAACTTTTGATCTTTTCATTTAGACTTCTCAAGGTGTCTTCTATGTCAGGAGAGTATCGATCGCTTAGCTTCCCATCTGCTCTATAAGAAGAGTCTCATGAGATGTAATCCACCAATTTTTCTAGTCAACTCTGATCTTCTTCTTCCCTCAAACAAACCATGTCAGATAAACCAAATACAACCATAATCAACATACCTCAATGAAGTTCAGGGGAGGCTATCTCATATGAAAAATAAATCTAGTTTAGCATGATACATCTATATACATAATAATATCGATATATTGACATCATGCATGATAACACTAATTCCACCCATTGACCTCATGCATGAAAACCATAATTATGACAATGCATGCACAACAACATGCGTCTAGCCCATCTAGTCCAACTATTTGAACCATGCTCTGATACTAATCTATAATACCATCTCCCACATTTACCCACTTTAAGTGGAATTTAGGGGTAAACATGAGCTAAGACATACTATGACATGACTCAACCTCGTAAGTATAGTTAAAGTAGTGGAGTCAACAAACTGAAACTTTACCAACCTTCCTAAGGATATATCAGACACCCAGGAGCTAAACTACCACTCCTAGTGTAATGCCCCACTTAAATCTTATCCTACAATTTTGTTAATGTTTACATTATTTGAAAATATTGAAAAATATTGGTCTAATATAAAATTCATGATTTCCATTATTTAAATTCTCCACTTACCTTCTCAAATTGAATATTGGGTAGAATTTGGTCTCCTTCCATTATTTCAAAATGTATGTATTCATTTCACATTACCCAATTTACCCTCACATTTATTAAGGAGAAGACATGGTCCTCTCCATGTAATTACATTTCACATTCCCCAATGTACCCTCACATTTACTTGGGAGAAGACATAGTCCTCTCCAACTCATTATCAATATATATATTCATTTCACATTACCCAATGTACCCTCACATTTATTAAGGAGAAGACATGGTCCTCTCCATGTAATTACATTTCACATTCCCCAATGTACCCTCACATTTTCTTGGGAGAAGACATAGTCCTCTCCATCTTATTATCAATATATATATTCATTTTACATTCCCCAATGGTACCCTCACATTTACTAAGGAGTAGACATGGTCCTCTCCATGTAATTACATCTCACATTTCCAAATTTACTCCTAGCTTACTTGGGAGAAGAGAAGTCAACTATAAGGATGGGTGAGAAGTTAATGACATTAATGAGAGGTGGTTGAGATGGAGAAGGGAAGGAGGGTATAAAAAGGGAAGGGGGAAGGGAGAAAAGGAGGAGTTTTTGGGAGGTTGGGTTCTTGCTTATGATTATGGGGGTTGGTTGTTATTGCTTGGACTTGTTATGATTTTGGGAGACCTTGGAAACCTATGGAGGTTTCTTGGGTTTGAGAGGAGGAAAGTATTGTTATCTGGTTTTGCACATTCTTCTTGAGGACACAGTATATCTAGGGAACGTGTGAGGTTTCCTGGGCTAGGAATTTGTTTCCTAGTTGGTTGGGAGGTAAATCTGGTTGGGTCGGTGATTATGAGCGTTCAGCTGGAGCTATAAGACGAAGCTATTATCATCAACCGCCGTAACAGGTATTTTTTCATGGACTACTCTTGTTAAGTTGATATCAATGGAATGCTCACCTTAATTTATGTTTCTTATGATAAAATGATATGTGTTAAATGTTTAAATCTTTGTTAGAAGGTCAGCAAGCTCCTTTTATTACTTGCAAATCAACAGGAAAATAGATCTGCTAGTGTATAATAGATTTAGGCTCTAATAATAGGAATCAGGTTCTTACATCAGCTTTTTTATACTTAGAAGAATTTGGCTTGTCGATAAACAAGTGCTTGACCTCATGCTCTATGTAAAACAGATTCTCAAGACTATCATATAGTACCTTTCCAGTGGGCAAAGATTTTACGCATGAGGTACTAGCTTGGCTTATGGCCAACTTGTTTAGTCTTTCAATATAATCTTCTTGGGTCATCAACTTGTCAATTATCACCATAGGACTGGGAATTCCTTCTTTTCTTAGGATACCATACTTTCTCATAAATCTATCAATGTCTGCTTGGATGCTTTGACACCTTTTCTCTAGATTGAGCATCAGGTTCCTTTTGGTGAGAACCTTCTTTATTTCTATGATGGTTGTTGTTCTATCGTCTATTTCTAGTTCATCAAGTTGGTACCTATTTCTGCTGTTCAAAAATGTGATCAATAGGTTGACTTCTTTAGGCATATCTCATAATTCTTCTCTTGTCTTGTGGACTGCTTCTGCAGCTACTTTTACTAGTTTAGTTTGTTCAAAAATAACTTGAATAGAAGGCAAAACATCATTGACAGAATAAATGATGTTGGCCCAAAGAATATCTTTCATGTCTTGCAGTGGCTCTTGCAATGCCAAGTCCTTCTCAAGGACTTTTATTCTTTCTCCCATTCTTTGATTTTTTTGAACTTCTTCCTTCTGTTGTGTCTGAGAAAGTTTACAATCAGTCTCCAAATTTGACACTTTTTCTCTAAGTTTCTTTAGCTCAGTGGCCTGGACGCTCATTTACTCCATGGCCTTTACCAATTTAGCTATTTTTCTATGGAAGAACCTATGCTTGTAGATGCCTCTATGCCTTCTGATGTACCTGTAACTAGGAAAGTTGTAGCTAGTGAAATTGCGGGTGCTAAGGCAGTAGCCAATGTTGAGGGTACTGCTGTAGAGACTGTAGGAATTACAGTCTGAGGAGTGGTGACCAACTCACTCTACTTACACTATATCAAGTTATCTATTTCTTTCTCTATCTCTTTTAATTGCTCATTCAACTTTGGGACTAAGCCCATAAGCTCTCCCTCCTTCTGAGTTTGCAACAATTCTGCTGTCTGAGGATGATATAGAGTAGAAATTTTGAGTTGCTTCTTTAGTGAAACTATGTCATTGTTTTTCTTATTGATAAGCTTCTTTGCAGCTTTCACATCCTTCGGATGATGTCCTAGTTCTATGACCAAGTCCTCTAAGGACTTTACTCTGATGTCCTTGGCTTGTGAAGAGGCCTTCCCCAACTAGAATTGTGCTGATATATTATTTAGTGAATTCTGGAGTTGGTGGGATGCAATTGCATTGCTGGTCAAAGTGGAGTAAACCATTTCCACAGTTTTCTTGTGTAACTCTATTTGGTCAATAGAATGGATATCCTTTCCCAATACTTTAAATTCTATTTTTAGATAATCTGCCATTGATTTGGATTGCTATGTATTTGGCTTCAAAAAACTCATCTGCATCTTACCTTCCTTTATGTCAAAGGCTGACATTAGCCTTGTTTGATTTGTTGGAGCTATTTTTAGGTAGTGTGCATAACTTTCGGCCTTTAATCTTTCATATCTTGCCTTGATTTCTTTGTATTTCTCTTCGATATCTTGGTTATGGCTAGTAGGAGCCCTGAAGGAGGATACTTCCATGCTCTATTGCCTTTCTAGCATTTGAGCTTTTGAGGTGGAAGGTACTTGTGTACCTCATGAAGGGGTGGTATGCCTTCTTTCTGCTCCTGTAGTTCCTGTTGTCTCCTCAGTATACTCCTGTTTTGAAAATGGGTTCAACCTTTGCCTCTTGACAAATGTTTGGGCAACAGGTCTACTAGAAGGAGTGGCCTCCTCTCTATCTGTTTTAAGGTTCCTCTCCTCATTAAGATAGGAGGATTTCTCATGATTTTTTTTGGTTGAGCAAGTTCTTATGAAATCTTAGGCTATTCTGATTCCTTTGGCTGCTTTGATGGCCCTTCTTATGTAAACCATTTCCATAGTTTTCTTGTGTAACTCTATTTGGTCAATAGTATGGATATCCTTTGCTAATACTTTAAAGTCTATTTTTAGATAATCTGCCATTGATTTGGGTTACTATCTATTTGGCTTCAAAAAACTCATCTACATCTTACCTTCCTTTATGTCAAAGGCTGACATTAGCCTTGTTTGATTTGTTGGAGCCATTTTTAGGTAGTGTGCATAGCTTTCAGCCTTTAATCTTTCATTTCTTGCCTTGATTTCTTTGTATTTCTCTTTGATATCTTGGTTTTGGCTAGTAGGAGCCCTGAAGGAGGATACGTCCATGCTCTATTTCCTTTCTAGCATTTGAGGCTGTGAGATGGAAGGTTCTTGTGTACCTCATGAAGGGGTGGTATGCCTTCTTTCTGCTCCTACAGTTCCTGCTGTCTCCTCAGTATACTCCTGTTCTGAAAATGGGTTCAACCTTTGCCTCTTGACAAAAGTTTGGGCAACAGGTCTACTAGAAGGAGTGGCCTCCTCTCTATCTGTTTTAAGGTTCCTCTCCTCATTAAGATAGGAGGATTGCTCATGATTTTTTCTGGTTGAGCAAGTTCTTCTGAAATATTAGGTTGTTCTAATTCCTTTGGCTGCTCTGATGGCCCTTCTTATGTAAACCATTTCCACAGTTTTCTTGTGTAACTCTATTTGATCAATAGTATGGATATCCTTTCCCAATACTTTAAAGTCTATTTTTAGATAATCTGCCATTGATTTGGGTTGTTATGTGTTTGACTTCAAAAAACTCATCTGCATCTTACCTTCCTTTATGTTAAAGGCTGACATTAGCCTTGTTTGATTTGTTGGAGCCATTTTTAGGTAGTGTGCATAACTTTTAGCCTTTACTATTTCATTTCTTGCCTTGATTTCTTTGTATTTCTCTTTGATATCTTGGTTCTGGCTAGTAGGAGCCCTGAAGGACGATACTTCCATGCTCTATTTCCTTTCTAGTATTTGAGGCTGTGAGGTGGAAGGTTCTTGTGTACCTCATGAAGGGGTGGTATGCCTTCTTTTTGCTCCTGTAGTTCCTGTTGTCTCCTCAGTATACTCCTGTTATGAAAATGGGTTCAACCTTTGCCTCTTGACAAAAGTTTGGGCAATAGGTCTACTAGAAGGAGTGGCCTCCTCTCTATCTATTTTAAGGTTCCTCTCCTCATTCAGATAGGAGGATTGCTCATGCTTTTCTCTGGTTGAGCAAGTTCTTCTGAAATATTAGGTTGTTCTGATTCCTTTGGCTGCTCTGATGGCCCTTCTTCTACTATTTTCCCACTGTGTCCCTGTGATTTCCTTTGAGATTGAGTTTCTCCTGGAACTTGTACAAATGAACCCTCATCAAGTCTTCTATATAAATCAATCAATACATTATTGACATCAGTTTCTATGCTATCCCGGTCTACTAGAGTGTTTTCCACCCATTCAAGCTAATTTGCATACAGTTCAATTTCAGGGATTTTATGGTGGATGCAAGGAGATAATTTATTCTTCTGTGTCCTATTGCAAATGAACTATAAGGGGTCATAATTCCAGATGAGACTTTGTTTTATTTTTGGCCTTTGGAGAATCAATTCTTTTTCCTTTCTTGCTTCCCTATTGTTACATATAAATGGGCCAAGTTGATCTTTTATCCAAAGTTCAGCTTTCTTCTTGGCCTTTACAAAGTTCACCTCATCTGAATCGATTGTTTGCCTATAGTACTGCAGGAAAAATAATCTTATAGGGAGGTATATGGGCAGTCTGTAGGGAGCCAACTCACATCCATAGATTCTGATTTCAGTGTGGTTTTGGTTCAAGTACCAATCCGCCACTCTATACTGTTTTGATAACTAAAGGACCCTCCTGATGTCTGCACTGATTCTTGGGGGAGGGCTTCCTAGTAGCATAGTTCTCATTAGGTACACAAAGAGATCTATGAAATCATTATAAGAATATTGAGAGTCATATTGATGGATTAATGAAGTCCAGAAGATCGTTGATCTGGGGTTGCCTCTGGTATCAAGCTTTTGGAGGGTGATTGGAAATCTATCAGCTTGATAATACAAGAACAAATGATATAAAACTAAAGAATATTTGAACACTCTTTCATTATCAAACATCATTAATTGATCATGCATTTTATCAGCAATGATCTTAGCATAGTCAAACATGATGGCTGGTGGTTTCCCAGGAGAGTAGATGGCCATAAAGGCTATAATGATTTCATCAACCTTTTCACTTGTATTCTAGCCTAACACACTGGATATCATGTCTATGATGTCTCGGTGAAGGTCAAAGAATATGGTATATATGTATGGTGGAGAATCCTTTGGAATGTATTGTTCTTCCTTGATGAAGGTCTGGTATAACTGAGCATGTTTGATTGAGGAGAGTGTCAGGTATTTGTTCAACAAATCTCCAACAGAAAGAGGGGTTAGGCTTTGGTTTGGTTGTAACTGTAGCATTTTGTTAATGGAATTAACAATGATGGTAAATAAGATAGACTACTCAGGGGTCCTCCCTGCCCTTTGGCTGGGATCATAATTCATATGGTAGTAATGGATAATCTTTGGGAAGATATGAACTCTGGGGAACTAGTACTTGGGTAAACCTGATTCTCAAAGTCCAATGTAGTCTACATGGTTCAAGTACTAGTCTCTATACTTGCAGAACAATTTCAAAGGGGATTCTTAGATAGAGGTGTCTTTAATCTAAAAAATATTTATCTGCTAGTGGGAGATGGTCTAAATCCCTGTGAGGAGTAGAAATGGGCATGAAATTCAGTGCAATTGGGTCATCCATCATTGGTTCTTGTGGATTCAAGGACAGGGGAGAAGGGCCTTTAGTGAATTTTGGGAAAAATTGGTCTAATTTTGTTATTTTGGAGTCACCAAGAAATTTTTCTTACTAAATTACTTAGAAATTGGAAGAAATAAAGTCCAGGTTGTGGAGCAAAACAACGTTTCTCAATGAATTCGGAAAAATACATGGTTACAGCTTTTCAACGGAGTAATGGTGACTGTGCACTAATTGTAGGAAGCACACAAGACTGTAGGGTGGTCTAGAGTTTCAGTAGCTTCGATTAGATGGATTTTGGATGAAGGTTGACGGTTGCATGTACTTTGGTGCCTGCATGAAGGTCAGAGTGTTCTTTTTTCACGATAAAACAAAAAATAATGAATTTTTTAGTTTTATTCATAAAGTCAATGATTTTGGTATGTACACTGGGAAAATGACACTTGGCGTTAAGTGGGAAACATGGAAGTTTGTCATTTAGTAGGAGGTGGTAAGCGAGATCGGATCGCACTGCTTTCAGGATAAAGTGGTTTTGGGGGAAGGCCGCCCGATGCCATTCATTGGGCACCATGTAGCAACGGGGTGAATAGTGAAACCAACCGCATCAGGTGGGTAAATTTTGGTCTTTAGAGGCCACTCGATATGAGCGTCAACCATTGGATCTGAAGGGGTCGGATTGCACGGTGATTGGAGCGATGATTTGATCTAAGGTTTAATGGAAGGGCTCGACGGGGTTTTAATGCATGGAGGGATTTAATTAATCATGGATTAGGGAGGCTTAATGACGTCGAGAGTGATTTCATTGGTGGGAAAGATTATTAATTAATCACTGATTGATTAATTAATCTTCTTTATTTCAGTGGTGGGTCATGGTTATTAATTAGTGGACGATTGACTTAGTTAATCCTATTAATCAATTTATTAACAAGTTTATGTTTCAAACTTTGGAGCGGGATATTAACATATGGGTTTTTAATAAAACATAGGGGAAAGGGGTATTTTTTGGGATTTAATAAATAAAGTGAAAGTTAATATGAAACAAAGGTGGAAAAGGAAGTGCGCTAAGTATAATGTATGTTGAATTTATTTTCTTTGCACGTAAAAGATTATAACTTAGGCAAAATCTACATTTGTGGGTTTTTGTGAAAAAGGGTTTTGCTTAGGGGGATTACTTTTCCTAGGCTAATAGTGATTTTACCTTAGAAAAGGGATTTTTTATGGGAAAATGAATGAATTGAGGGGGGTAAATGTTGGTGAGGGGGCTTTTAGTACTTACACCCTATAAGTTATTGGGTTGAGGGTATGATCCCTCCAGAAGTCAGAGAAATGCTCTGAGCCCCTTTAAGTTAAGGTTTTAGGTACTTTTGACTTTGCTCATGGGAAATTAGTAAACTTAAGGGTAAAAAGAATGGGGAAATTAATCACTTGATTTTTTGTAAATGCTTAATTATCATCCATACTTTAGCAACTTGATGAAGAAAATAAATGATATGATCTCAACTAATAATTCATCACAATTTTGTAACCATTTAACTACTTACCCATTTATTCATCCCACCATTTTTTCTACTATTTATTAGGGTGCACGTAAGCTAGCAAAGACTTATCAAAACATTTTTATTTTATTTTACAATGAAAATATTTCTAAGTCTATCCTTATTACATCCAAGGGCTCAGATTAAACTGTTGAGATCCTTTTATTTCTCTACCTATCTACTTATCTGCCAAGATTATGCAGTTTGATTATATTTTATTTCTCTATCTATAAACATGAAATTCAAAACATGGAATAACCAAGGTTAAACTATTTGTTTACCATGGATTGTGGCATGAATAACGAGTTGCACACAATCATTACTATGAAGAAAGGTAGATAGGAGTGGCATTTGGGCTTGCACACTTTCATCGTCTTTTTTTTTTTTTTTTTCTTTCGGGTTCATTTTTCATCTTTTTTGACCTTTTTTACTCTTTTTGTCCTTCTATTTTTCTTTTATGACATACTCTCTTTACATTTCTTATTTTTTATTTTTTTTTTAATATAGAAAACATTAGCAGAAAGAAACGGTACATACATATTACAAATTTGACATCAGTCATTCAAAAATTATGACACCTTTTGGTATAGGAATATAACATATACAAAGAAATTTCATATTTCTAATGATACACTTTCTATTAGTATATGTTAAAAAGCTACAGAATCAACATTTATATCTATATACCAATGGGGCTAAGCATACAATTCCTATAGCTCTGATGTTTGGTTAATATATCGTTTGCATAGGATTAAAAATTTTCTTTTGTGAAAACCATTTATATTTGTGTCTATGATTATATGTTTCCATATGTGTTTATGAAAGATCATCACTATTACTGCGAGGACATTTGTTTATGCTCTTATGGTTCGACTTGCAAACATTGAACTCTAGCCAAATTCCATGACAATTAAACCACTTTCCCTTCATGGGAACTCACATTGAAACATGCATACCCTAATATTCACTGCTATGAATTTCTTTTTTGTCATCGACGGTTGACATCGTATAAGGTTATTATTTTTTTGTAACGAATACCCATCCTTCGACTTAATATTTTATTCATTTCTTTAACTGTTTGGATAGAGCTATGCTAGCTTTGTGACTCTTTTTACTTTTAAATATTTCCTATTTTCCCTTCACTTTTCTATTAGAGGATTCTATATTTTTATTGACCTCATTCATTCATCCAATATTCTTAAAAAAAAAATTCTAAATCCACCTTCATGCATTTGTTCTTCAACTAAAGGTATCCTTTTCTTTTTGTGAGGTTTTTATTTAAGACAACTAATGTACTTCTTGTATTTCATGGTAATATACCTTAATTTACGATTAGCTTGTTGCTCCTTTTTGGGCCATCGGTTTGGTCAAACTTTTCTTACCATTACTTAAATGTTTTCGGTAGTTATTGAAGTAAAACAAACCTAGGTTTCTAATTGAGCTTGCTTAAGTAACAACTCAAATCCTATTCTTAATTTATTTACATGTTTTTTATTTTAAGTATCTAGTTTATTAAAAAATAAACCTTGATCCTTCTTTGCAAGGTCATAAGAATTTCCTAGATATTTCAACTTATCGTATTATGATTTTCTCTTACGACACGTTATTATGTCTATTTCCAGTACCAAGAATTATTTTTCTTAAATAGGTGTAATGTATCCCCCCTAAACTTATGCTTAAATGTTATTTCATTGGTTTTATACCTTTAATAATCATGGCCAGGATTTCATACTTGAAAACCTTAACCCTACATCAGCAATTAGTAGAATTGTAAATAGGTTTGGTTTAGGTTACCACAATGACCATTTAAGTGGATTCACAAGTTAGGGTGCATGATAATTAAGTTGTAATTCCTTAGGGTTTTAATACTACAACAAATATATATATACGAAATCAGTTCATTCTTCTTCGATTCTTGAAAAATATTTTAATGTGGTTTTAAATGCTAAAATATTTGAAATTTATTATTCAAAGGGTATATAATTTTTTTTTCCAATTTTGGATGAAGAAATAAATGTTGGGAATCAAATAATCCAACACTCCCTATATGTTTCATGACAAGTGCTTAACCTCATCCTAAGGATTTGTTAACTCTATTTTTGCTTCCAATTTAACTCTAGTGTAACGACAATATTGATTCCAGCAAGTGGTATAACAACCAAAGCTCTCGAGTTGAAACACGCACATATTGCATTGGGGAAAATATTCTTGTGCATTAGACAATCTAATGATCCTAGTGTGCTTCTTGACATGTGATTAACTACCTTTCGAAGATCCATTAAATTTGGTGATATGTCTGAACTAACACCTGTAGGTTTTTGTCTTACAATAATTAGGATTCCAATAGTATACAACAAAGATATTCCATCCTTCACTCATTCTTTGTCTATTGCCTTAGGAGGCTATATCTACTTGGTACTTATCAGGCATGCCTCATTTTATATTTCCTTGTTTCCTTCTGGGAATTATTGATGCTTGTGGAGTAATGACCATAATAATGATTTGAAGCACTCACAACTTCATTCAAAACCACCATTATGCCTTGTGATTTTTCCCCATGCTACTCTTAAGGCTTCTCTAACCCCAAATTTTCACCATCTTTAGGACCATTCTTGTATGGACTCATACTAGATAAATTTTCAGTGGACTTCCCCTGAGATTGGCATGTTACCTCCCTTCTAAAGTCTTGCAGTACTATCCTATGAGTGATTTTGATATTGCTTTACCTTCTAGCTTGGCCTGAATACAAGAAAATTCCTTTTTTTTTATCAAAAGACCAAGATCTAACAAGGTATAGAGGGCCTTTGAATTTTCTTTGTTAGCAACATTTCCAAAATTTTATTTAATAGTTTGAAACACTAACATGATCAAACGAATAGTGTCTACTTTATTCCTTGTCGTTGGATCATGGATTTTTCCTTGATCTTGATTCAATATTACTAAGAGACAAAAATGGAACTATCAATAAGATATATCAAATGCTTCTACACATAAGCTTTATTCAGAAACACAGAACTCAGGATTGTGTGCCATGGCACATATCAAATAACTAAAAATACATTCTCGAGAATCTCTACTTGAGTTGCAATTTAATTTTAAAAAGGGCTAACGTAACTCGGTATCTCGAAATGTCTCAAAAAAATTCAGGGAAGTAACTTCTAGCCTCTAACATATCATGCTACATTCGTCAAGTTGTGATGAGTACCAAATAACATGCATATTTATTGTGAGTGTTGATATCCTTTAGATATATATGAAACTTATGAAGAGATTGTTTCTTCACATGAGAGCAAATGTCCTGTGTAGTTTTTAGTGTCAAATTAAAGATCTATGGATTTATATTATAGTCTCATTGAATAGAAAATTGGAAAATTGCATTTGCATAAACAAGCCTCATATGAGATTTGTCGACATTGTTTGACTACACTTCCTCTGATATTTCACATGCATTAATAATATTTCTACAAACCCAAAAAGATATTTTATCCTTGGTCTTAAATGATCATATCTATAGGGTAAATAACTTTCATAAGGGTTTTAATACCACATATCTTTGAAAAAAATACTCTTTACTTCTCTCACTCAATCTCAATTACATGCACACAATAAATTCATATCGATTCAAATTTTAACAATCACGCCACTACTTTAGAATGTTTCCATCACACTAATTGATTTGGACCAATGAATTAACTACCATAACAACACATTCATCCTTATATGGAGATGAATAGACAAAAATAAGAATATGAGACCAATTCAACTGATCTTCAATGCATTCCACTAGTTGACAATTTCACTACGAAAGTATTCACACACCAAACACCTTATTAATGAATAATTGCACCATCTGAATTTTACACTATCGCACCTTTGTCTTAAAATTTATTTTCACAACTATATTCTTGGAATTCAACACATGATTTCATTCACACCAGCTTAGTGTGTCTCACACCTCAACGTTCCATTTTTTATGTTCAAAACCAACATGGTACAATTAGTGCCATATTTAAGCTTAATGCTTAAAGACTCAATGGGATGATCTTATTTAGAGTAGATTCAATGAATTAAAATGGTCTAAAGGTACTCAATAATATGTCATGTTAATGCACCTGGAGACCTAGGTAGTCCTTGGGTAAATTGAGCATCCACAACAAGGATAAAGTTAGGTTAGCATTTTAAATTTTGTAAATCAAGAATATAAACATATCCTTTTTTTATTGAATATATAAAATAAAAGAAGAGATAAAAAATGAGAGGTGGAAAGAAAGAAAAAGAAGGGAAAGCGCACACTACAGTGAAGAAACAACAATTGACTCAAGGTGCTCTATAATTACATCTATTATTATTCAAATAGAATGTGTTATAAAAGGTACATATGTTCTTTATTTGTGGTTTGCTGGATTAGAATTGCGCATGTCTATTTGTAGGAAAGGTAAATTCCATATCTTCTAAGTCTTGTCATGCACATTAAAATCACATGATTTGGTCCTAGTATTGCTTATTCAAATAGATATCATGATGTCATCACAATTAATAAATATTAGAATCTTCAGAGATGTGAATCAATTTATATTCCAGTTGATGCTTTAGTGGCACAAATCTTGTCCTCTCCATGTATTCATCTCACCATGCTTCCTTGTTTAAACTAGTGTGGATCTTGTGGCACACATTGATTCTCTAAATTTGAGCTCTGATTTTGTATATCATTGAGATTAAATATTTCTCTAATTGTTCCATGATGGTTATTAATATAAAAAATGGAATGTTGAGGAGTGAGACACACTAAGCCTGTATAAATAAAATTGTGTGTTGGCTGCCCAAAATCCAGTGGTATGCATAAGTTTGAAAACAAAAGAGCGATAGTGTAAAAAGTAAATGATGTCATTATTCATTAATAAAGTGTTAGTCATGCGACTTATTTTATTATGCAATTGTTAGATAGTGCAATGCATTTAAAATCAGTTGAATTGGTCTCAAATTGGTTTTTTGAATTTGCCATCTACATGTAATGAAGAATGCATTGTGATGGGTAGTTAATGCATTTGGTGAAATCAATTGTCATGATGTCAACATTATAAAGTAGTGGTGTGATTTTTATCCTCTGGATCAGTCTAAATGAATTGCATGCCTACAATTGAGATTGTGTGATAGAAGTAAAGAGTTCTCTTTTTTTATTTTTTATTTATTTTGTGATATTAAAATTCTTGTGAGAAATTATTTACCCTATAGAGATGCTCATTTATGACCAATGATAAAATCTATGTTTTAGTTTCTTAAAAATATTTTTACTATAAGCAAAATATCAGAAGAAGTGTGGTCAAGTTATGTTGACAAATCTCATATGAGGCTTGCTCATACAAACATAGTTTTCTAGCTTTCTAGGCAATGGAACTATAATATAAATCAACAGATTTTTAATTTTACACTATGAACTACATAGGGTATTGACCCTCAAGTGAAGATACAGTTTCTTGCTAAGGATCATGGATACCTGAAGGATGGCAGCCTTCACCATAAATATCGATGTGATTTTATATTCAACACGTCTAAAGGAACTAAGCATGATAGTTTAGAGGTTAGTCATTACCTGGCTCAATTTTTTTGGGACACATTGAGATATCCAGTTATATCAGTACTCTTTGCAATTAGATTACAAACCTTGTAGAGGTTCTCGAGAATGTGTTCCTAGTTATATGATATTTTATATTGCACACCATATTGAGTTCTATGTTTATATTAAAAGATTATCTACAAAAGAATTTGATCTATCCTATCAGTGGTTATATATTTTTTTCTTTCGGTAATAGTGAATCATGATTGAGGCAAAACCCATGATAAAAAAAAATAAAATAAAATCGATACTATTTGTTTGGCCATGCAAGTGTTTTAGACTATTAGGAAAAATTTGGGAGATGAAACTAAGAATGCAAAGTCAAAGACCCTCTATACCTTCTACAATTTTGGTCCTTTGATCAGAAAGAACTTTGATTCTAGTCAGGCCCACACAGAAGGTAAAGAAGTATAAGAAACACTCCTAGGATGGTACTAGAAGACTTTAAAAGGGAGGGAATATGCCCATCTCAGGGGAAGCACACTGAATTTTTTTTTAATAGCAGTCCATACACAAATGGTCCTAAATATGGTGAAAAATTGGAGTTTCAAAAGCCTTCAGTACAACATGGGGACAAAACACGAGGTCCAAAAGGTGTTATGAATGAAGTTCATAGTGTTGCAGATAATATTATGAATTCCACTCTAGAAGCATTAATCATTCCCAAATGAAAACAAGAAAAATAAAATGAGACATGCCTGATAGGTACTCAGTCTATTTTGCCTCCAAGTTTCATAGAAAAAGCATTGGAAAACAATGGATATTCTTTGTTGTATGTGCTTTGAATCAAAATTTTCATTACAAAAAAAACTTGTAGGTGTTAGTAAATAATCACATTGTTAGAGTTAATTAATCCTTCAGAGGTCACCAAACACATGTCATGAAACACACGAGGAGTGTTGGATTATCGAATTCCCAACAATCTCCCATGCAATGCAATCTTGGCATGTTATGAACTCTAGAGATTTGGCTTTCATATGACTCTGTCCAAATTTGATCAGTAACTCCACACCATCACAATCACTATGTCATGCACTTCTCTTTGCTAAATAATCCCTTCTATCACTGAAATAAGTACATGAATATGAATGTTTGATCATCCCTTAGCCTCCCCCTTAGCTCGTTTTTCCTTCAAATTACATCCTTAGCACATTTTCCTGCTCATTGGATCGTCTCCTATAGCAAAGGAGGGACTCATATCAATCGGTCAGTCAATATAACACACATTACTCATCTAAACTATCCATCCTCAGACATACTACATATAATGTTTGTGCCTTCTGATCATCATCATCATCATCATTATTATTATTATTATTATAAATAGGGTGTAAGTTTTATCCTTGCGACATATGTTATACTATAATAAACAATATTAATCTATTTATTTAACACATTTTTTTTATATTTGTTTATAGAATTTTCAAAAAGTGGCTAGATGTGGTATTGTAGCCTCTACTTTTAGCTTTCATTATAATCTATAATCTATTGAACTTTTGTGCCAAATTATTTGTATTAAATCTGAAATATTTTTATTTATATCTCTCATAGATGTTTGTAGTCTTTATATTTTTTAATTCTAGGTGGTATAGTTTTTAAATTTATATAGGAATCCATATCTCTATTTGCATACATAGGCTTTTATTTAAACTTTTATATCAAATTTACTCATTTTTTCAAAGTTAGAACTCCTTTTAACTATACCCCTAATAAAGGTTTGTATCATGAAGAAAGATTATTTTTAGTTTGACTTCCACTTAAAATCAATTCAAATATTTATGACATGAATCTTGGAGGGGGGGGGGGAGTAGAGGTGAGAGATAGAGAAAGGGAGGGAACCTATAGCATAGAGAGGAGAAGGCATGATTCATTGAAGAATAAGGAGTTAGGATATATCCTAAAGAGAGCAAAGACAAGTGGTATTTAGAGAAGCGCAGAGTAGAGGGGGTAGGAGTGTGAGGTAGAGAAAGAGAGAGAGAGGGTGGGCAGGATCAAGGGGGTGAGTGAGAGAGGGACAAAAAAGGGAGATAGATTGGTGAGGGTGAATAAGGGCAAGGGTGGGGTAAGGGAGAGGGAGAGAGAGATGACATGGGAAAAGGAGGGGAAGGGAAAGAGAAGGAGAGTGGGGGAGATGGAGGGGTAAGGTAGGGGAGAGGGAGAGGGAGAGGGTGAGGAGGAGAGAGCAAGAGAACAGTAGGGTGAGAGAGAAAAGGAGGTATGGTGGGGGGCATAGAGAGAAAGAGAAAAGAGGAAAAGTGATAGTGAGAGAGTGAGAGAGGGATCTCCAAAGAGAGGCAAAGAGTAATAGGTAGGGGGAGAAGGGAGGTAAGGGAGTGTGAGGTGGAGAGAGAGGGAGTAAAAGCAAAGGGGAGGGGGATAGGGGGTCAGATATATAGAAATGGGGCTATGGTGGTAGGGAAAAGGGAGAAAGGGTTGACAGGTGAAGTGAGTGAGAGTAGGGGATAGAGAGTTCCAAAGAGACGCAAATAGTAAGAGGTAGAGAGAGGGGAAAGAGGGAGTCTAAAGCAAAGAAAGAGATAGCGTGAGAGGGAGACAAAGCAGAGAGGGAAGGAAATAGGGAGGGAGAGAGATATGGTGAGGGTGAAGGAGGGCATGAGCGAGAGATGGGGGCGTGAGAGAGGGAGAGAGAGAGGGCAAAGGAGGGGGATATAGAAAGGTAGAGGAAGATGATACAAAAGAGAGAAAATGAGAGGGGGAGGGGAGAGAGAATAGGAGGGCTAATTAAGGGGTAGAGGGAGAGAGAAATTAAGGGGTGAGAGGAAAAGAGAGAGTGACAGGGGGGAAGAGAGAGCTCCAAAGATAGGTTAAGAGTGAGAAGTAGAGATGGGGGGAGATGTGAGTGGGAGAGAGAGAGTGATGGAGATCATGCAGGGGAAGTATAAAAGTATGATGACAATGCAAGATGAGGGGGGGGAGTGGGGGAGATATAGAGGGCGGGAAAGAGATAAAAGGAGAGGGGGATGTGGAGAGACAAGGATGGGGAGGGGGATGGAGATTTCCAAATAATGTAAAAGTGTGATAGATAGGGAAAGAGAAAGGAGCTGATGGAGTGGAAGAAGTTGTTGAATTTGTAACTATGGTCGGTCTTCATAATATATATTGGGACACTTGTGACCTTTTAAAGATGAAAATTTAAATTTTTGAGATGTAATTTTTGGCTCCAAAAGTTGTTAAGTCAGCCTCACTATCATACGTAAGCATAGATATCCTTTCCATATGTCAATTTAATCCCTATAGTAAATACTACTATATATTATTTTCATACATATGAGGAGGGGAATGGGCAAAGAGAAGGATGGGGAAGGGGATGGAGATCTCCAAATAAGGTAAAAGTGTGATATATAGGGGGAGAGAGAGGAGGTGATGGAGTGGAAGAAGTTGTTGAATTTGTAACCATGCCCTCTCTTCATAATGTATATTGGATCACTTTATGTATATGTATATATCATTGTAAACCATATTTATAGATACTAGAGTCAAAAGGGAAAACAAATTGAGTTAAAGTCCCATTGTGACCTTTTAAACATGAAAATGTGAATTTTTGAGATGTAATTTTTTGCTCCAAAATTTGTTAAATTGGCCTCACCATCATACATAAGAATATATATCATTTCCACATGTCACTTTCATGCCTATAGTGAATGCTATTATATATTCTTCTCATGCATAAAAAGAGTCACTCCCCTCCAATATTTTTATAAGAACATGTTTCACTATCCCAAACATGATTATCATAGATATAATATCATTGTCAGGAATCTATACCATATCATTGTCATATAACATTGTTATATTTATGGAAATGCTACACATCATTATCATCAAGGCATATGTATTACTGAAGATCAACTTTATGCAACTATACAAACAAGGGATTGATAACAGTTTCTATGCATCCTTAAATGAACAATAATTCTACCCAATAACTATCTTTATTGGCTTTTAGAAGGGATTAGAATTAGGACCCTTCTAGCTGCCCTCCATATAATATACAAAATTCCATACAATCTACTTAACCATGACCTAATCCTCCCTGAAAATCATCAGACACAAAAAAATAACATACCTCGACTTTGGAAGACTCTTTTCATTCCTTTAAATACAAATATCTTATGCACACATATGTGAGATATTTTGGCCTTCATTAGGGTTCATTGTGGTTACTGTGTTACCCCTCATTTGGGCCTCAAGTATTCCTCAAACAATTGTGCAAAACTTATAATATCCAATGATATATTTGAGGGATAATATAACCTTGTTTCATCTCTTTTATAGTCCTCTTGACCATCCCAAAACTTATTTACATCCCACTGTACTAGAAATTCATCTCCCATCGAGAACACAAAATTTTCCATCTAAAACTTGCACATAATTTGACCTTAAAACCCACTAGCTATTGCATTGTTTGACAACGTATCACAACGAATGTTTTAGGTTTATTTCTATGATATTTTTCCTCGGGTATATACTTATTCAATGGTTAATCCTCCAGTAATAAAATCATAATATCTTTCCTGGTCTCAAGAGGAATGATACTTATTCAAGGGTTCAACCCTTCAGTAATAAAATCAATATATCTTTCCTTGACCTCAATAGGAATGATATTTTTTTTCTTTCTAGGCTCTGCCTTCCATCTGATTAAATTGTCCATGAATAGATACAAGAAATAGGAAAAAAATCATCTCTTCCCCACATTGGATAGATATCTCAAGCCTGCAACTACCTCAAATGTTATTTCTCTAAAGACACATTGCACATGAATGTTTCGAATGAGCCACAAGGTCTTCTATTTATACAAATCAATGGGGTGCCTTTTGGTGTGAATGAGATTGATTTGTGAGGCTTCCATTAGGAAAGGTTATTTCAATTTTTGCTTGAGAATATTTAAATACATTTTATTTGATGATAGCTTACCAAAATATTTTTCTTATATCAAACCGTATGAGGAGTTCCAAAATAATACCAAAAAAATAATGCAATGATTAAGTTAAACATGTCATGGAAGTTACGAAAATTAAGTAATCTAGACATATTTAATTCACTAGAGATGCATAGACACATGATACGTTTGAATAAAATTAGCGTACAAAATTTTGAATTTGAAGTTGAAGATAAAGTGAAATAAAAATACCGATTAACCCTCCCTCTTAGTATTTTCTCTAACAATTATAAGTTTTATTCCTGCAACTTTTCACATAAAATCTCTTTTTCTCATTAATGAAAGTCATATTTGGCTCTTAGACTATTGTTCCCTGAGGATCCCAAACCTCCTTAGGTTAGGTCCCACTCCAGGTTCTCAAGACCCCTTACGTATTGTTATATTTTATGTGCTTCTTCATTTATTTATTTATGAAAATTCATTTCAGAATATTATTTTATGCAAGGATAATTAGTTAGCTTGTTTATAGTTTTTATTTCTTAGTACTTTTAGCATTAGATGGTAGTCTTAGAAATTATCATTTTGTTCATTTAGCCTCTCTTTCCATGCATTAGGTTCACTTTGGTTGTTGATATTTAATTGTTGTTTATATTTTTTGTGTTGTAACTATATAATCCCCTGCATTGTAGAGCTACATGAGACTCTATAGTCACCCATTTCATGAATAAACCCTTTTTCCATTGGCATAAATGAATGGATATGAAAGAAACCTAATCCCTTCTTCTCCCCACCCCCACCCTTCCCCCCACTCTCAGATCATTTTTGCTTCAAATTGCATGCTTGGCACATTTTCTCGCTCATTGTATTGTTTCTAATAGCAAAATAGGGACTCATATAGACGTTTTCATTTCTCATGTAAAATTCATCTAAACTTGCATCCAATCCATGGTCAATAATATATTGTGTTATAATGATGCCAACCCCCTACACATGAAAATTAGAAGCCAAAGTACCAAATAGATTCATTAACGTATGTAATTGACCTCCTTAAACACCCTATATTGTTTTTGAATTAACTTAAATATTCATTCAATAGTTGTTTGCAATCATGCTACAATTTTATCACTCTTGTTATTTTCGTCAATGGGGATATTACCAAGTCTTATAACACCATTATAAATTAATCTCAAATGTTATACACGACGTTCTCTTCCTCTTTCATTTATTACTAATGTATTCATTATTTGAAATATTGGAAATACGTAGGACAAATATACTCATATTGGTATTCTATTGTTTCCCTAATTTACTGCTTATTCTAAGGTTACTTATGGATTCCTAGCCTTAATTCTTCACAAATCCCTCATTATGATAATTATACGGTTTAAACATATATTTTTATAATAATGATGGGTTCTTAATCCGCAATGGACCGACCTTGTAACTTTAACACACATTGTAATTATTTCATTGAATATTTATATTCATGATAGAAATGCACTATGTATTTATAGATTAAGATATTCATGTATACCAAGAAAATTTCTATTTCTAATGATACACATTCTATTGGTATATGTTAAAAACCTATGGAATCAACATTTACATCTATATACTAATGGGACTAAGCATATAATTCCTATAGCTTTGATGTTTGGTTAATACATTATTTGCATTGGATTAAACTTTGGCTTTTGCAAATACCATTTATATTTGTGTCTATGATTATATATTTCCATATACGTTTATCAAAGATTGTCACTATTAATGTGAGGACATGTTTTATGTTTGTATGGTTCGACTTGCAAATATGGAACTCTAGCAAAAAGTCCATGATGATGAAACCACTTTCCCTTCACGGGAACTCACATTGAAACATATATACCCTAATATTCATTGCCATTAATTGATTTTTTCTCACCGACAATTGACATCATATAGGGTTATTCTTTTTTTGTAATGAGTACCCATTTGTTGAATTAATATTTTATTCATTTCTTTCATTATTTGGATAGAGCTATGGTCACTCTTTAATTATTTTTACAAATGGGACTAAGCATATAATTCCTATAGCTTTTATTTTTGGTTAATATATTGTTTGCATTGGATTAAACTTTGGCTTTTGCGAATGTTGAGGAGGTAAATCCCCTCTGCAGACAGAGGCGATCCCTAATAGCCCAGACCGGGTCTAACAATAATCATACAATGCTACAGTGCAGGTTCCTAATTGCAAATTAAAGACCCATGATCAAGGCTTACCTGGATTCCAACGCTAGTGCTAAGAAGAGGTGACGCTCCCGTTCCTTTGCTCCAGTAGAGCACAATCCCCACGACCTCCGTGAATGGACACCTGCACATACAAGAAACAAACATAAAATCTAGCATATGCAACTATATATCAGTTAGAAAGGATATAACTCATCATCATTACAAAGAAAAATAAGAGAGGAACCATAACCAATAGTCATCTATTGATAATAATCAAAGAAGAATACAACCATAGTTCTGACATTAGATTCTCCTTTGGCTAGGTAGCCAGCAGCACATGTCCTGCAAAGTTTGTTGGGAATAGGAACAAGCCTCTCTCTCCTTGGTTATTGGACAAGAATCTCCTTCCTTGGATTTTGCCTTATGGGAATGTAGAAGGCTCTTGCAGCATGAAGCTGTTGGAAGCTTGACAATTTTGAATCTCCGGAACTCTAGAACTAGCTTGCCAAGGAAAATGGACAAGCTTTTATAGATGGAGGAAGGGGAGTTGGGATCATCCACAAAAATCATGGGATTGGCTCTATCACTAAATAATATTCATTGAGAGGTGGAAAACCACTTCCTCTCTATGGAAATCCGTAGCCAAACCACCCAACTCAAGATAGATTCAGTCTAGGAATTTGTTAGGATGAATCTTCCGCTGTTTGTTTGTTAAAAAACATCACTAATTATGGTTGGCACGAGTGCGAATTTGTGACAGAGCGCCAACTGGTGCACCCTCTTTGGAGGATTTCCCTCACTGGTGCAAGTGCTGCACTATGAAACTGCAACAATGGAAAACAGACTATTTTTAGGGGTTTTAAGCAGAAGATGTCTTCAGGGCAAATGAAGTTCATCTTTAGGGGAATGCAATGCAAGTGTTTGCAGGTCATGTCACTTCTCATAGGTCCTATAATGAGTCCTCCAAGATGCAGGAGAGGGGTAACAGGGATGGTGACAAATTTCTATGTAACAAATGTCCCCTAAAGCATGAGGTCAGAGAGAGAGAGAGGGGTGGAATGCTTTACAAGAACATGGCCAACCGAAAACACTGTCGCCGAAAAACCTGCGTGGAGAAGTACAACTGATATCTCAAGTGCATGATATATGTGGTATGGGCGCAGCCATCCATAGTAGAGTATATAAGAATCTAGATCCAAGGTATGGATGTCGCCATCCAGTGAGGATCGATAAATAGACTCAGGCATGGTTGTAGCCATTTAGTGAATGAGTCATGTAATAATCATAATAATCCACAAAATCACAACTTGGATCCCAACAGACAAAATCCAGGGTCTTGCACTCCATCTCGATCTGAACAAAGTAAAATTTCAAGCATGCGAATATGGGAGTCGAAGTCGAACATGCAGGAAAATCGTCTGATTACCAGTCAATGATGAAAACTATTTAACGGACGCGAGAGGTACCATTAATAATGACAATGGCCTTCAAGGTACTATAGGTACAATCTACGGCGTGTGAATCAGTGAGCTGACGTCGAACACCCGTAGAATCATTCGATCAGAGGCCAATGATGAAAACGTCACATCGAACACGAAGAACCTGCCATTGAGGCATGCAGGCTCCAAGGCACTTGAAGGGAGTCTCTAGGTCAACCTCCTAGATAATGAGCTAAATTCGATAGGAAGCGACCTTGATCGAAGGTGGTCCATAGTGTTTCCCACATCATCGACGCGAGACAGAGGAAGATAATATGTTTTGTGAATCAGGATTATGTGAGTTATTAGAGGGGGTTTGATTATTTCACAGAGGTCAACTTCTCTTGAACATACTGGCGGCACGACAGCGGACTTGGCAGTATTTGACATCAAATGGTTGGAGGTCATGGTGACAAGGCAACGAGCAGATGAGAGGTCAAACAGGATCACCCAAACCCACGAAAGAAAGGAAAAAATTAGATGAGATTTCCCCACCCAGACACGAATGTAGACAAGTGCCATGTTCAAGAGCGACATACTGCCGACACTACAATAATTCTGGTTCCATTTTCCCCACCATTTCTGGTGAGTACCCCAGTTATTTTTATTAACAAGCTTGATGGGGATAGCATATGTTTGTAAAGCATCATTTTGACGAAATCCAATGTCATCAAGTTTTAACGAGTCTGACAGAGGAAGAACTCGGCGCCTTTTCATGTTTAGAGAGTTTGAAAAGGAAGAAAAAAGTAAACTCTAGGGGTGTTCTTTTTCTTAAAGTTGTGTCTCTCGAGCCCGAAAAAGTATAAAACAATGCTCGAAAGAACCGCCCGACCATTACGATCGAGGAGTACTTTTCATGATTAGTGATTTCGACCTGGAAAAGTAAAAAAGAGACCAAAATCATGTCATTTCGTAACCATTAACGAGCCTGAAACGAAAAGGGCCCGACGATCTTTTTGTCTTTACATGGTTGGAAAAGAGTTTAAAGATGATCACCTCTTATGTACGTTTAACGAGTCAAGAGGAATAACTCGGCAATCTTTTCATCTTTAAACGGCCAGAAAAGAGTTGAAAGCAGACCTTAATTTTTATTATCTTTAATGAGTCAAAAAGGGAAAAATACTCAGCAATCTTTTCATATTCTACGAGTCAGAAAAGAGCTTAAAGGTGACTCGTCCTAGAGGAACGAGAGGTATAAAGGGTAGCAACTGGTTCCGGCAATGGTGGACCTGCTCAAAACATGTAGTGGTCAAGAGGTTGGCTAACAAAACCACTCTTAACTGTGGTCCCTCAGGAAAGGAAAACAAGTAAGCGAAAACATATGATCGGCCAAAGATATGGTGGTGATGGGACAAAAACAACCAAGGCTCATCTAAAAGAATTTAGCGGATAAAGACAACAATCACGAGATGTACATTGGGTATCGATTCATTTTTACGCAAGATTGAACCATGGAGAACTCTGGTTGGATTCGGCTTGAAATGAAAAATTATGCTTGTTATAAGTTCGCATGCCCCTAGAATAATGACACAAAACGAGGTACATGCCCCCCAAGCTTCATTGCATTCAACAAAGTGGATGGAATGAAGGTTCACTTTCG
>APFE030318056.1:156043-217158 GCA_000404065.3 Pinus taeda | reverse complement strand
GGACCATTTTTCTAAATAAAATTTGCTTATATATAAATTAATGTTATAAATAATAATGAGGAACTTATCATGGAGGAACTTATTTGAATTGGAATAATCTCAAATCCGTGGGAAATTGGTGGGCGGTGGGCGGGGAGCCACATGGCACAAATCTAATTTTTTAAATTTATTAAAAGTCAATGCAACTTAAAAAATTATTTAATACACTACATCTGTTGATAATCATTAATTCTAAGCATATGCTGAACATATTCCCTTGAGAATCAATCTAGGCCCTCAATTAAAAAATAAAAAATCAACAGTTCCTCGTCCACCTTAAGTTGAAATAAGAAGCATTCGAAAAATATTTTGGTTGTGAAATAAGTTATGTTTTTTGGGAATGTGGTATTGATAAGCCATGGTATTCTAACAAATCTTATTTACAAGTTAATAATATCCATGATAAAGTGGGGGGGTGCGGTTGGGGCGGGGTTGGGTGGGGCTCATATCCAGTTTAAGAATCTTGTCATTATTATAAAATATTTTGATTGTAAAATAATTTATGATTTTTGGGCATGTGGTATTGATAAGCCATGGTATTGGCCCATGATATTGTAATAAAACATATTTACTAGTTAATAATATCCACAGTAAAGTAGCGGTGAATATCCATGGTTGAAAATCTTGTCATATTGCTATAAGATATTTTGATTGTGAAATAAGTTATGGTTTTTTGGAATGTGGTATTGATAAGGTAGGTATTGGCTCATGGTATCGTAGCAAAGCCTATTCACAAGTTAATAACAAAATCAAAATATAACAAATTGAATTTTATTATTTATTCCTTTAACTTTTTATTATTAATTGAGCTAACATTTAAATGTTTACACTCATCCGCAATACTAGGGTTTATATTACTTTTAACTTTTTATTATTAATCAAGTCAACATTTAAATGTTTACACTCATCTCTTATATCACTTTTAAATTTTTATTATTTTTTAATTGAGCTGACATTTAAAATTGTTTACATACTTACATTACACCTACACATCTAACCTATAATCGATTGTAGAATGTATCTCCGTGCAAAGAATGATCCAATACAACTTTTTAGATTTAGAGTTGATTTTATGTTTTTTATTTTATTTTTGAGGGTGCGGGTAGTGAAGACCATAACATCAACTAATTCTTTTAAATTTCATTTTATGGTTAAAATTTTGGATTAATATGTAGTTGGTTGTAAGGGTAAGGCCTAGATGTAATCCATTTTCTTGAGTAAAATAATGGAGTTATATGCATGTTTTGCATATGATTTCAGTATTTTATACTATGTTGATGAAGTTGTACTTTCTTGAATTCTCTACCAATGACTTGCTTCTTCCCCATTTAAATGAATGTGATTGAATAATAACTAATGGAATAATTAGTTTCCCAATTTCCTAATGTTCTACAACTTAACTAAATGGAAATAATCAACCATGTCTTTGGTGAGACCTCCTTCCTTTGGAAGGTTACATATGTTGGCACAATATACTACATTAGGCCTTTGTTGGAGACTTTCTGTGGAGCTTGGATCTCAAAAATCCAACATCATGGCTTTGTTGTTGAGAACTTAACAAAGATGGAGAAACAAAATATAAAGGAAGCTAATGAAATCTTAGCTTCATTACTACTTCAAAGCACATATCCATTTATTTAAGTTGACTCAATTGATCTGGATCTTGGGGGAGGCCCTCAGGATATAGAAAATTGAAATTCTAGAAGAAAAGAGGAGAACACACAGTAAACAAAGCCAAAAAGTTTTTATTATTATTAAAACATAGAATAATTATAAAAGCTACATTGTGGTGGATAATCTATCCTTTTACAAAATGTGACTTGTTGATGATGATGGTGGTGATGGTGTTTAACGTCCACTGAGACCAAATTGGTCTACAGACCTATAATTTTCTTAGTTTTTAATTGTCTGGCTCCTCATATTTCTTGGTGAGATTGGTCTTGTAGCTTTCTTTTTTCCTCCACGGCCTTCCAACTTCCTTTATCTTGCATCTCCTTCATCTCTTCTAGTTCTTGGGACATTGGTGTCCTTTTGAAGATAGTCGAAGAAGAAGTTTGGTCTAGGAGATCTCCTTTGCTATTAAATGAAGATTTATTTTGTGCGGTATTCGAATCCTCATAACTGTTGATTCTTGAGGGGTTGACGAGTTGGGCGGGGCATTCACCCTGCTTGTTTTGAGAGTTGTTTCTTTCTTTCCCAATTTCTTGTGATTCAGAGTTTTCTCAAGAGTATTCTTCTTTGACGACTATGTAGTGTTCTTTTTGTGCTCCTTCCCACCATGTAGACCTATGGTGGTTTTTTCTAGCATTTTTCTAGGAGGCTTTTGGGCAATTTTTAGCTAGATGACCTATCTCCAAGCAGGATCGACATCTGAAGAGGACACTCTCATAATCGAGTTTCTGGTTCCACACATAGTCTTTACTTGTTAAGTTTATTTTAGCTGGGAATCTGGCGTTGAAGTCTATTTCCACGCAGATGCATGCAGAGGTGGTTCTGGCATATTCCTCTGTCTCTGAGCACCTGCAGTAAAATTTCCCAATTACATTTCCAATGGCTTTTAGCAAGGATAAATTCCAGAGATGCAAGGGTAGGTTTGGCAATCTCACCCAAACTAGTGTTGAGATTATGATTGTTATTGAGGGATCGAATGATGGGTTCCATGGCTTCATGAATAGGCCTGAGTTTTCCCAAAACCAAGGGCCAGAATATAGAATGCATTGTCTGCTTTCAGAGTTTTCAAAATCTACTATAAAGAAACCCCTAGCACAGGGGTAGATATTAATTGCATCAGAAATAGCAGGCTTCCATACCTCCGAGATCCAACTATGGAGAGCTGTCAGTCGTGGCCAAAAACCATTGAATTGATAGATTAGGGCACTTTTAGAAAACTTCAGAGCCTCATCAAGTGAGGCCTAGACCACCTGGACAATGGGAGCTGGGGCTTCACTGATGATATGGGCAGGAGCTTGCCCCCCAGAAGCAGACGGAGCTGAGCCAGTAGCTATTTTCGTGAAGCTGGGAGCCATTTAGAGCAGAAGATACAAGACTGCAAAAGATCAAAAGATCCAAAGATCCAAAGACCGCAGAATCTAGAAGATCCGACAGAAAGATCAGATGATCTAAAGACCGCAGAAGATCGGATGATCCAAAGATTGTAGAAGCTAGACCATTGATAGACAACTCAAGCCCTATAGGAAGATCCGAAGATCTGAAGACTGCAGAAGCTAGAAAATCTGAGAGAAGATCTGATGATCAGAAGACCGTAGAAGATCTGATCCGAAGACCGCAGAAGTTATCTCGCAGAAGATCCGATCTAAAGAAGACCATAGAAGCTATCCCGCAGAAGACCGCAAAAGATCCGATCCTGCAGAAGACGCAGAAGATCCGACCAATGCCTGCCCTGAGATGACATGAGGTTTTTTACACAGGTTGATCCAAAGACCACAGAAGATCTAAACCGTGTGAGTACTCTCCAGCACATGATCTGCTCACTATCATTGCGCTCCTCTAAATCATGATCAGTGCAGTTCCTTTGAAGTGGGGGTCCACACAGTGCCGAATTACAGAAGAATGCAGCAACATCAAATGTGTATACCACACACGGTTGGGTCTCTGTGTATACTCCATGCATTCAACAAAATATCTGTGCCTTTTAATATTTAATACCCTCCCACTGTGAAAATGCCTCCACAAATCAACTGAAGCTAGAAGATCTAGTAGAGATCCGATGATCAAGAAGACCGCAGAAGATCTGATCCGAAGACCACAGAAGATTCGAAGACTGCATAATACCATGGGTAAACTTGAAGGGTGCGTAAATACCATGGGTGAATGAATACCATGGGTAGATGTCACTTACGATACCATGGGTGGATGCTACTTACAATACCATGGGAAAATTCCATGTGTGGATGAATACCATGGGTAGATACCACTTTCCATTCAGAACATTCCTCCCCCCTTAAGAAGCAGTGGTCCCCATTGTGTGAAGTTCCCTCCTCAGAATCCTTTGTTGAATATGAAGAGCCACTGAAGAGATGAGTTTTGTGTGGTTAACCCATAATTGTGATGAATGAAGATTCGAGGATAAAGATACCCTGTAATGCTTGTGACCAACTATGATACTGGTAGTGTGCATCCTAGAAAATGGAATTTGATGAAGCGTGAGTTTGTGGATGATCCATAACCAAGAAAAATTAAGATTCTAGGATAGAGACACCTTGTAATGCTTGTGACCAACTATGATTCTAATAGTGTACAACCTAGAAAATGGACTTCAATGATAGTGGTTTTGTGTGGTTGACCCATAACCTTGGGTTTATGGGTGACCCATAACCATGATGCTCGTTAGTCTACATGGTGTCTTCTTTGGTAGATTCTCCTATCCAATTAGATGTTGTAAAGGTTTCTTTCACATTATAGACCTCCTGCTACAACATTGTTGATAACTTCTTCTATATGCTATGAAATCAAATTTAGTCAAAGACCCATTTGAGGTATTGAAAAGATATTTGCATTAATATAATACATATAAAATTTTATTACATGTAGAGTGAGAAAATAATTCTAAAATATCATTGTATGCGTGGTCACACAATGTTTTGGACATGTGTAACTTCATTTGTTCAGATCTCTCAAATCGGGAAACGAAATAAAATTCCGTGAAAACCCATTTGAACTAACAGAAGATAATTTCAAATAAGATATTTTCACCTTCTAGAATGCTCTATGGAGGTCATATCAATTTCATGAATATTGCTACAAAAATTTGAAACTAAAATATGTTTCAAACGCTCATTCCCATGGAGCCATAACCTGAATCTGAAACCACTGATCTGGATCTTGGGGAGAGGTTCCCAAGATCTAGAAAATTGAAATGCCAAAAGAAAATAGGAGAACACACAATAAACAAAACCACAAAGTTTTTTGTTTTATTAAAACAGAGAATAATTGTAAAAGCTACATTGTGGTGGAAAATTTGTCCTTTTACAAATTATGACTTATTACTTATACCCTTTTTGGTTACAATACCACTGGTAAATTCCATGGGTGGGTAAATATCATGGGTGAATGAATACCCTAGCCATATGTCACTTACAATACCATGGATGGATGCCCATTTCCATTCATATCACCAGCACCAATACCAACAGATGCATTTAGTAAGTGTTATAGAACAAATGTTGTATCAATAAACTAAGGTGTATAAGAAGGGGGATATGAAGGGAGTTATGTAGTATGGTATGTGTGGTGGGTAGTAAGAGATTAAAAGTTCCTATTGATAATGTGGTCATGTGGATGAATAAGTTGAAAAATTCAAGGACAAACACTTGTTTGAGTGTTTACATGACATATTTAGGGCCAATATCATATGAACCTATATGAATGGTTGGAAAGGATCGTACAACAATTTTTGTTATTATTTGCGTCTAAGAATTGAGTGAAATGTAAGGAATTCGTTAAATAAAGTGGTGGCTATCAGGTTAGAAGGAACTATATAAGGATACAAACTAGAGTTCATACTTGAATGTCATTAATATATAATCACAATGTTAGAATTTTTTAAGAAAGGGCCTTGCAAAAGATTAATTGATGAGATTTAAATTTGGAGCAAGATATTGCTAGTAGAATGAGGTATGATTCCTAGCCCCATTGAGAAGGAAGTGTAAATGATCTGGATCTTGGGGGGAGGCCCCCAAGATCTAAAATATTGAAATGGATCTTGGGAGGGAGGCCCCTAAGATCTAAAAAATTGAAATGCTGAAAGAAAAAGAGGAGAACACTCAATAAATAAAACCACAAAGAAACTATTTTTTTATTAAAACGGGTAATAACTATAAAGGCTACATTGTGGCGAACAATCTATCCTTTTACAAAATGTGGCTTGTTACTTATAGGATTTTTTGGTTACAATACCACAGGTAAATTCCATTGGTGGGTAAATAGCATGGGTGAATGAATACCATAGGTGGATGTCACAATACCATGGGTGAATGAATACCTTGGGTGGATGCCAATTACAATACCATGGGTGGATAAATACCATTGGTGGTTGGATACCATGGGTGGATGCCGGTTACAATACCATGGGTAAATTCAATGGGTGAATGAATAACATTGGTGGATAAATACCATGGGTCGATTCCATTTTCCATTCAGATAATTCCTCTCTCCTTAAGAAGTAATGGTCCCCATTGCTTGAAGTTCCCTCCTGCGAAGCCTTTGTTGAATATGAAAAGTCACTCAAGAGAGGGGTTTTGTGTGGTTAACCCATAACAATGATGAATGAAGATCTGAGGATAGAGATGCCCTATAATGCTTGTGACCAACTCTGATACTGACAATGTGTAGCCTAGCAAATGAACTTCGATGAAGTGTGGGTTTTTGGATGACCCATAACCATGAAAAACGAAGATCCAAGGATAGAGATACCCTATAATGCTTGTGACCAACTGTGATACTAACAATGTGTGGCCTAGCAAATGGACTTCAATGACAAGGATTTTTTGTGGTTGACCCATAACCATGATGTTGACTGTTGATAAAGTAGTGAGTGCCTACATAGCCTGGGGTGGGAGGGAATGTCTTCAAAGAATCCAAGCTAGATGTTGCTATGCTGAAATTGATGAATGTGAAGTAGGCGCCTACTAAAGTGGGTTGGGAGGGCACGTCTCCAAAGGGAACCTGCTCTGAATGTTGCTCCACATTTAAAATGGACATAACTCAGTCAATATAACTTAGGATATTTATTATCACTTGGTTTTGGAAATCAAATGGCCATTCTGCATCTTCCCATGTGTTTTAAATCTTTATCTAGACACTCAAGAAACTCAGATTCATGCTGCAACTATTCTGCCATCACAAAAGTTCTCAAAAAATAGTTGATTTTAAATCAACGATGGCTCCCTCATCCGAACTCTGATTTGACCAATTGTTTTTTGCAATTGGGTGATTTTTCAAGAGGAGCTCAGACATATAATCATTTTTATGAAATTCTACACAAATCTACAAAAATTTATAGGAGAGCCACCGTCCACGAATTGTCGTCAAAAACATTTTTGCAATATAGCTAATTTTAAATTAGTGATATCTCCCTCATCCAAACTCTGATTTGGCCGATTTGTTTTTTGAATTTGGGTATTTTTCATAAGGAATCCTAATATGGTATTTATTTTTGTAAATTTTTCACCAAAAGTTATAGAACTGATCTACAAACTCACCGCCCAAAAAATTCCTGAAAAAAATTGAAAAAAAAAATCTTCCTACTTTGCCCAAGAAAGTGCTCTGTGGAGGTCGTAACATGCGCCTGAATTTTGTCAAACATTTCTGCAAAATTTTGAAAATTAAATATGCATCAAACCCTCATTCCCATGGAATCGTAACCTACTTCTGATACCACTGGTCCAGATCTTGGGGGGAGGCCCCCAAGATCTAAAAGATTGAAATGGATCTTAGGGGGGATGCCCCTAAGATCTGAAAAATTGAAATCACAGAAGAAAAAAGAGGAGAACAACCAATAAATAAAAACATAAACAATATTTTTTTTATTAAAATAGATAATAACTATAAAGACAACATTGTGGTGGACAATTTGTCCTTTTACAAAACATGACTTGTTACTTATAACCTTTTTGGTTACAATGCCACATGTAAATTCCATGGTTGGGTAAATACCATGGGTGGATGCCACTTACAATACTATGGGTGATTCCACTTACAATACCATGGGTGGATGAATGTCATGGGTGGATGCCATTTTTCATTCGGATCAGTAAGCCCCTTATGGGAGAGAGGATGTTGGAGATATTTGAGTACTTGATGGTAGTGTTAATGATTCAAGCTACCTAAAGTTTTGCTATGGAAAGTATACAGAATTTTTTTAGAAAAAGAGAAAGAAAACAGAAAGTGCATATATGTAATTGAAATATGGTGGTAAGAAGAAACAGAAATCCACGACAATCAAGATTCCCTTATAATAAGATGTAATTTGGAGGTTCATCAAGAGTGTGGAACAATGTATAGGATCAAAGAAAGATAGAATGGGAAGTTTTAGCTAGCCTCGAGGAATATGCTTGAGAGTTTGTACTTATGAAGATGATGCATGAGATAGAGTTAATAGATTTGGAGGGAACTTTCATAGAGTAGAGTTGGAAAAATAGTGATGGATTTGTCAACACATATTCTTGGAATGTGGGCATAAGGAAGTTGGTTGGACCATGGAGCTTGAAGTTTCTACAAAAATCCTTAAATTGGAAGTTCAAGAGGAAGATGAATTGGAAAGTGTTTTTCTTTCACTTTATATTTATATAAGGAAATGCTGCTAATAAGGACGTATATTAGATTGAAAATGGCGTTGATCCATTACATGTTTTAGATGCCACAACTTTTGTAGTTAGTCAAATCTTTGTTACCATTGTTGAACATAGTGAAAGTGTGTTTGTTGTCAATAGTTACAATGTTCCTATGAAAATTCTTACATGATAATTCAAGGTGTTACTATTTGAAGTGGTCCACATTTGTCTATCACATTGTTTAGTAGGGTGATTGTATCTATGGGAAGGCCAATCCTAATTGCACAACTAAGCACCTTAGGATTCATGTTAATCCATAATTTGTAAACTATAATGGTAAGTCAAGGCTATATGGTAGAGAACATGAGGTTACCCTTACTTTATGGCCATAAGGAAAATGATTTTTACCAACATGGTTTTCTCTATGATGCAATTTTGAGAGCATGAAGAACTAGCAATATTGTCCACTTGGTAGAGTTTCAGACAACACTACGTGTGAGAGCCTTGTAAACATAGATGATGTGCAAGAAGAGTTCTCATGCTAGTCTAATATTGACATTGTATCAACTAGGACTTAACTTAGTGAAAGAATTTTAGAAGAAAAAATATGAATAGAAAGTATCATAGAATTTATGTGGATAAACTAAGAATTCAATAATCCATATATGACTATGCTTAGTGGTTTTGAGACCTGATGTTGGGTGAATTGTTTTTGATAGGAAATTGAGAATATTTAATGGTCCAACAACATATATCTATCACATTTGAATACTCAATTAATGTGCCAATGACTAACTAATGAGTAAGGGGCATTGGAGCTATGAGGTTGGAATCTATTAGTGGGTCAAAAAATGCATCAATTATAGGGTTGATTTAGTATGGAATAGTTCCAATGCCAAATAAACTCCTCATTTGAGCATATTCAATTATTAACCAATGGAAAGTAGGTTCAGAGAGAAGTAGTTTTGTGCTTGCTATGAAAAATTGAAGGCCATATGTGGAATGAGTGTCCTATGGTGTAGAGGAATATAGCTACTATCACTAACCTCTTTGTTAAGAAGTAATGAGCGGGGGTTTAGGATCTACCAGAATATGGGATGTGATCCCTTTCCCCACTACAAAAGTATAGAAATACAATGGTTGTTATTATAATTTTTATTAAGTGAACACCCACCATAGGGAGGATAACTAAGTTTTCTCAACTTTGGTAGAAAGACATGAGAATTGTTCTTTTTTGAAATGGAATCAACAACAAGAAGAAATAGATGCCAAAACTAGAAATATGAGAATCAAGACCCATAGAATGATGAAAATACCTATTTTCAAGGCACTATAATTGTATGTGGTGGGTTCAATTACATGGATTTGTTCATAGCCTCTCTATCCATCACGCAGACACTTTAGAAATACTATTAAGAACATAGAAGATTGCATGAAAGTGATTGAAAAATGGGAAGCACATAATTGAAATTTATGTTTGGATAACATGATTTCTTCCAAGCCATATATTATCAAAGGTATAAAATCTAACTTCTCTCACACAAGCATAAATATTGTGAATATTGGATATGCTAAATAAGTGTGGATGTTGGTATTAGGGTTTTGGAGCAACAGAAAAATATTTTTTTGATGCACATACATTTGAAGTCACTAAATAAAAGTAATAACTAAAATATGTAATTTAAGTGGTGGGAGAAACTATTTTTGTAATAGAATGATGCATTGGTACTATATTGGTGTCATGGATCCCTAGTGAAAGTCCATATAGTAGGTGCTAGTGTAACAACCCTCGTGAAAATTCCATGTAATAAAGTTAAAAACAATTAGCACAAATGACTGGGACACTTATTCCAAGTTGAATCTTGGGAAATACATCGTAGGGGGTGTTAATTTTCAGTTTACGGCTAAAGAAATTGGCAAAGGCAATGACCAAGGAATTAAGAGGAAATTTGGCACATTTGTTTATGAAAATAATGGAAATTAGGAGAAAAAGGAGGTGAAAGGTCATAGGCTGCATGTGAGGAGGAAAATGAAGAAAATAGAGGTCTCATTCATAAAAAGGCTTTTAAGGATTAGTTGGTAAACTTTTTTCAATTCAGTGTTGGAGCTCTTTCATTTTCTCTCTCTCTCTCTTATAATCTTGGATACTTAGAGTTTTATTGGGGAACTCTTGAAGGGTGTGGCATATTGGGATTCTTGGAGAAAAAAGGCAAAGGAAGAGAAGGAAAGTGCAAGAAGGCATCAACATCAGCGGCTACATCAAATTTTCTTGCAGGTACCGAGTTGCATGTATGATTTCTTCACTAGTTTTTGCATGCATGGCATATGCATGTGGTTTCTTGATTCTGATATGTCATAGGCATGGAGGATTGCTTAGATCGACAATGGATTGCCTAGCCTTTCCATTTCTTGGATAGTCATGGTGATTGTGGGTTTACTTTCATTGCCTGTTTTTGGTTGGTTCTCATGTTACCTAAGCTTGGGTTGGGTTACTAGTCTTGGTGTCTTGGTTGGACAAATGCTCTTGAGCCCTTGGTGGGTTGAGTTACTTGTCCTGGAGCCTTGGTTGGACAAATGCTTTGTAGCCTGGTAAAAGTTGTGGGTTGAGTTACTAGTCCTAGATCCTTGGTTGGGAAAAAACTCTAAAGCCCTGAAAGGCTTGGATAGAGATCGATTTGATGATGGTTTTATGATGTCCAACTATGAGGTGGAACCATTGTTTGATGGGTTGAGGTGGATGGCCTCTGGAAGCCCTGGATGAGTTTTGATTGATGTGTTTTATGTGATGCCACATTCATGCTTGGAATATGGAACAGGGGTGAATGGCTGAAGAGAGATTTGGCTCAGCCATTCTACGATCGGATCGAACATGGTAGTTCCATATCCAGTTGGTTCATTGCATTCATTAATGAGAAATTATTTCCTTGATTTTCATGTTTAAAGGTATTTATGTATTTATGGATTTGATGGCGGTCATGTTTATTGTATTTTTGTTCCTATTATACTGGTTATATGCACATTTTATGACAATAGTTACGTATGGATCTAAGCACATTTTTACTTTTATGTGAATGGATAATGTGTCTATGACCTAATAGATGATAATGCAACAAATGGCATGAGGGAACAATGGTTCATAGTGATTCACAGATAAGTATGAGATCCATACGCTTAATTATGTTGTTTAGACATATAGGTTACATGTCGATGATATGTTCCATGAAATTCCTGTCATGGCTAGTAGGGATCTAGTGAATGTCTTGAACAAATATTTGTTGTAGTACTTTAATTTCCATGTTACTTTACTGATTTGCAGAGACGTATCAATTCTGGGCAGTGTCGTGGGCTCTGGGTCTGAAGAAGTGGCTCAAATCTTGGATTTTTTGGCACAAGGCTGACAATTTTCATCCACAGTCGCTGGAGGGTAGGCCTGTGAGAGAGAATTTAGGTTGTTGGTCACTCGCTTGCCCATAGCATGAGAGCGACTATGGCCCAAGAGACCTAAAACAATAGTGGGACCCAGGGACAAGCTGTCTAAGTGGCTGACTTGTCCTCTAACGGTTATGTTTATGATGTTGGATGTCTGTGTGGTGTGTTTCCATCAGTTCCACTTCCTTAAGGTGGCTTAGGAGGTCAAATCATATCATAGTGGACTCTCGTTGCATGTTTACCCCGGTTGGCTGGTTGCTTGGGTATACGAGAGGAGGGTGTTACAAAGTGGTATCAGAGCATGGTTCACCTCTCGAACTGGATGGGCTATGTGTTGTTCATGCATGCATGATAATTTCATGTGTGTCTCTTACACTTATATACTTATTGCATTTGCTTGATATTGGAATAGGGTTGTAGTATGGTTATCATGGAGAATTTGTTATTGATTTCATGAAATGTATTTGAAATGAACATGTGAATGATTGTATATGGAATATATGTTGCTTACATGTTGATTTTATGGTACGTACTTAGATCCTAGGTTACATTTTTGAATATTTTTCTTACATGCATCAGTCTTGTAGGTTGATTACAAGAACTGATTGATTATGTTCGACTACATGCGGTTATGCGTATTTGTAGTTGGTTTGGAATTGCTTATGGATATTGCTAGTTGCATGTGGAAATATCTACACCGGAGTAACGTTTGTCGTCATGCATGAGGTCATAACATGCATTATTGATACATCCTTGCATTGATGATTGGATCCTAGTTAGAGTAATTTTTATGAGTTGATACATTTACTCTGTATGTCTATATGATGTTATGATTATGTTATACATGTATCACACTGATTTGGTAATATTGCATAAAAGTATCCTCCCTGAGCTATAGTAAGGTACATTGGTTTAATACTGATTTGGTTTATCTGACATATTATGCCTCGCAGGAAGAAATATCAAATGGATAGTAATATGGTTGACTATAGAGGCTCTCCCTACGAATCTGAAGAGCAGTATGGTGTTGGAAACCCCTCTGACTTGGCAGTTACAGTGAGAAGTATAAAGGAGGAGATAAGGAGTTGTAAGGCAGATAATGACAAAATCATACATTCACAGGAAAAGGTAGCAAAGGTGAATGCAATAATACTTCAGAGCTTGTCAGATTTGCAATGACAAGGACCATTATGGATCAGTCATGAGTAGGAGGATAGAACTAATGTGGCATATGGTAGTTGGTCACATGGTGGTCACAAATCAGATAGAGATGATATAGTTAGATATTGAAGATTGTTGGACACTCTGGAGAGAAGAAGTGATACAGAGGTATGATTATAGTTTTGATTCAGATAGGCACTATAATTGTCATCAGTATCATCCTTACAAGAGGAATGATAGGGGATATTTTCCAGATGAATTTAAGAAGGAAAAGCCACCTAATTTTGATGGAGAAATAAAGAGATCACAAGATGCAGAGGCATGGCTACTTGGTATGAATAAATTCTTCAGGTTGCATGACTACTAAAAGAACATGAAATCTAGAGTGACTACTTTTTGTCTTAAAGGTAAAGCAAACATCTGGTGGGAAGATGTGAAGAATGTCAGAGATATAGATGAGGAAGACCTAATTTGGAGTGAGTTTGAGCATCTATTCAAGAAGAAGTATCCGTCGGAGAGATACTTTGATGACAGGGAAAAAGAATTCTATGAACTAAAAAAGGGATCCATGACAGATGATGAGTACACCAGTAAGTTCTTGGAACTGTTGAGGAATGTGCCTTACCTCAAGGAGGAGAAGGCTAAGATTTAGAAATTCATTAATGGATTACCAATTTCATTCAAAAACAGGATTGAATTCGATGAGCCTGGATCCCTGGAGGAGGCCATTCAAAAGCTAAAGCATCTCTATGAACAATTGAAGCGCAGAACCCAGACTAAGGTGAACTAGAGAGATAATGTAAAGAACAAAGGAAAATGGGATAAAAAGTGAGAAAGGCCACCTGGCACAGATAAAAAGGAGAATGTTGCACCACCTAAGAAGTTAAATGCATCAGATAGGGGATAGGGTCATTAGACTCAGGAGCAAAGTAAGAAGCCCATGCATTGTTTGACTTGTGGCAAAAAATCACCTTAGGAGAGATTGTCCGCAACATCATAATGGTAGACATCAGATATACAATGCACATGAGGCATAGTCGGTTGGAGATGTAGGCCAGAGTATTCCTCGTATCTATGCAGCCGAGGGCAATAGGAAAATAGAGCATCAATCATCTATCATTGAGATGGATGGTAAGCTCTGTGATCAAGTTATTTCTATTGTGATTGACCCTGTATCTAATTATAACTATGTTAGTCCCGACTTGGTGGATAAGTGTGGTTTGAATAAGGAATTGCATGTAGAGTCTTGGTAAGTTCAGTTGGCTACAGGTAAGAAGAAGCGAGTTCATCATTGGGTAAGAGCTTGAGAATTTAACTTAAATGGTATGCCTACAACAACACATTTGAATGTATTACTATTGTGTTCATACAATATGTTATTGGGCATGGATTGGTTGTATCTACATAGAAACAAGGTTGACTACTATGATAAGGCCAGTGAATGTGTTGATGGCAGTGGATAACCAAGAGTCTTGCAGGGTAAGAAGAAAGCCACATCGGTTAGGATGGTGAAAACTATGAAAGAAAAGGGTAGCCATAGGAAAGGGTGAAAGATATTTGTAGTACATATTTCTAGTGATAAGGGTAAGGAGGTTGAGGATGCAGATGTGTTGAAAAAATACTTAGTTTTATGGCAATTCGGGGATATATTTCCTGATGAAATCATAGAGTTTCCACTGCATAGGGAGGTAGATTTTTCTATTGAGCTAGTGCCAGGGGAAACTCCAACATCTAAAGCACCTTACATGATGAGAAAAGCTAATTTGGTTGAGTTAAAGTTGTAGCTGAGGGAATGTTTGACAAGGGATACATTACATTAGGCCAAGTGTATCACCATGGGGTACATCGGTCTTGTTTGTGAGGAAGAAAGATGGCACCCTCAGATTATGCATTGATTACAGGTAGTTTAACAAAGTGACTATCAAAAATAGATACCCTTTGTCAAGGATTGATGACTTGTTTGATTAGTTGAAGGGAGTAGCAGTGTTCTCTAAGATTGACATGAGATCCAAATACCATAAGGTACACATCAAAAGGGATGACATTTACAAGACTGTGTTCAAGACTAGGTATGGGAATTATGAGTTTGTTGTTTTTCCATTTAGATTAACTAATTATCTGGCTACATTTATGTGTTTGATAAATAATGTGTTGCATCCATATTTGCATAAGTTTGTTATTGTGTTCAATGATGATATACTAGTATATTCTAAAAAAGAGGAAGAGCATGCCAAGAACTTAGCAACAATGTTGAGGTTGTTGAGAGAGCATCAATTGTATGCTAAGCTTAGAAAATGTAGTTTCTTTCAGACTGAGGTACATTACATAGGACATGTTGTCTCCAAGGAGGGAATGGTAGTAGAGCCAGAGAAGATAAGGGCCATCATTGAGTAGGTAGCTCCTAAGAATGTGGATGAAGTGAGATCTTTCATGGGTTTGGTAGGCTATTATAGGAGGTTCATCATGAACTTCTCGCATATTGCTTATCCCATTACATTCTTGCAGAGGAAAGGTAAGAATTTCAAATGGACTCAAGAGTGCGAGGCTAACTTTGAGCAGCTTAAGCAGTTGTTGACACATGCACTAGTATTACAAATCACATATCCAGATAAGGAATTTGTGGTATGCACAAATGCTTTCAAGAGAGGGCTTGGTGGAGTCTTTATGCAAGATGGACAAGTGGTATGTTATGAGTCTCAGAAACTAAATGAGCATGAGTAGAAATACCCAACACATGATCTTGAGTTAGTATAAATTATACATGCACTGAAGATGTGGAGGCACTATCTTCTTGGAAGGAAGTTTGTGCTTATGAGTGATCACATTGGGTTGAGATATTTTTTTGACCAGCCGAATCTGAATGCCATGCAGGCTAGACGGTTGGCCATGATCAGTGAGTTTGGTTTCGAGATTCGGTACATCAAAGGTAAGGAGAACGGGATGGCAGATGTTCTTAGTAGACGGATATAGGTGAATCACTTAGAAGCTATGAGTTCTTAAGGGACAGATTTGCAGGACATGATCTTGTGGGTAGGACAACAGGATGTTGATATATGGAGATCATGCATAGGTTGCAGTAGATTATAGGTACAAGTGATGGTACAGATATAGGTAGTGGTACAGGTACATGTAAAGGTGAACATGACTTAGACTATTGTCTTACAGGAGATGGATTGGTCAGGTTTTGAGACAGGATATATGTATCAGATAGGAGTGAGCTCAAGAAGGTGATCTTGAGGGAGTTTCTTGCAAAACCATATTCAGGTCACCCAGGTCATCAACAAACACTCACAATGGTGAAGAGATATTACTATTAGATGAATATTAAGAGGGATGTAGTAGATTTTGTGGCTAGATGTTTTGATTACCAAAGAGTGAAGGTAGAGTGCAAACATCCAGGTGGATAGCTACAACCGATTGTGATTCCAGAGTGGAAATGGTAGGTCATTTCCATAGACTTCATAAGAGGGTTGCCGAAGAAAATGAAGCGACATGATTCCATCATGGTCATTATGGATAGGTTAACAAAGATTGCACACTTCATTCCCATGAAGTCTACATTCTTAGCTAGTGATGTGGCATAGGTATTCATCAGAGATGTGGTTCGAATACATGGTGTTCTAAAGAATATTGTGGTAGATAGGGATGCGAAGTTCACTTCAAAGTTTTGGAAGGAGTTATTTGTAGGTTTGGGCATAGAGTTGGCCTTCAACACAACTTATCACTGACATATGATGGACAAATGGAGAGGGTCAACAAGATATTAGAGGACATATTGAGGATGTATGTAATGCATTAGCAGAGGAAGTGGGAAGAGTATCTCCCTTTGTTCAAGTTTGCATACAACAATGGTTATTAGGAGTCATTGAGGATGAGTCCTTTTGAGGCATTGTATGGGTGGAGTTGTAACACTCCCATTAGTTGGAGTGATCCTTAGAAGAGTATTGATTGGAACAAATATGTTGGTAGACATGGACCATGAGATGCATGTGATCAAGAAGAATCTCAAGGCAACACATGATAGGCAAAAGAGTTATGCAGACAGGAACAAGTTGTTCAAGGAGTTCTAGGTTGGGGAATAGGCGTAGTTGTGCAACAAACCAAAGAAGAACTCCTTGTGGATTAGATCATGTGCCAAGATGGCACCATGGTTTTGTGGACCATTCAGTATCATTAAGAGGATTGGGACATTAGCCTATCAACTTGCACTACCTCCGGCAGTGAAAGTCCATGATGTTTTCCATGTCTCATTGCTTAATAAGTATGTTAAAGATGTTGATCATGTGATTGATTGGTCTGTATTAAAGGTGGAACCATATGGGGAATCCATTCGAAGCCTCACTGTGTATTGCAAAAAAAGGTGCTCATGCTCTGGATTCGAGCAATAGAGAAAGTTAAAGTGCAATGGAAGCACTTTGGGCCCGATGAAGCTACATGGGAGATGGTGGATCGGATGCGGGCCATGTATCCTTCCTTGTTTGCTGGTTGAGGCAAAGCATCTTTGATATGTTTTGTGATTACTTATGGTGGTTGGTAGTTGCTTTATAGTGGTTTAGTATTTTCTTATGATGGCCTGGTATATGCTTCATGGTGGTTTAGTATTTGTTATATGTTGGTTTAGTATATGCTTTATGGTGATCGATATATGCTTTATGATGGTTTATATGCTATATGATGTTTTGATATATATTCTTAGATATGATGTTAGTATATTTTTTACATATGTTATGATATATGATTTGGCATATGTTTTGGTATACATATTTTTATGATGTTGTTATATGTACACCCATGTATGGATATAATACTGTAATGAGTTGTGTTATAGAGCTCCACTATGTAGTATGGGTGTTATCTTAATATGATATCATGTGGTTATGTTATCATGACATTATGATGCCATATGAGTTGGCACTCAATAGGATGATAATTGTAAATATCGTAAGGAGCTGTGTTATAAAGTTCCACTATGTAGTATGTTGTCATGTTGTCACAATGTTATGTCTTGAGTAGATCTTTCATTGTAAATACTACATTGAGATGTGTTATATATATACATAAGTAGTATGCCTTCCTTCAACAGGTTGCTGAGGTATATGTGTGATTGAACACCGAGGACCATGTCCCCCAAGGGGGAGGGTTTTGTAGCAACCCTGGTGAAAATTCCATGTAATAAAGTTAAAAACAATAACCACGGATGGTTGGGACACTTATTCCAAGTTGAATGTTTGGAAAGACATCCTAGGGGTGTTAATTTGGTTGTTTATGGCTAAGGAAATTGGAAAAGGCAATGGCTAAGGCATTAAAAGGCATGTTGGCACATTTATTTATGAAAATAATAGAAATTAGGAGAAAAAGGAGGTGAAAGGTCATAGGTTGCATGTGAGGAGGAAAATGAAGGAAATAATGGAAAACGAAGAAAAATAAAGGCCTCATTCATAAAAAGGCTTTTGAGGATCGGTTGGTAACCTTTTGTCAGTTCAGTGTTGGAGCTATCTTATTTTCTCTCTCTCTCTCATACTCTTGGATACTTAGAGTTTTCTTGGGGCACTCTTGGAGGGTGTGGCATACTGAGATTCTTGGAGCAAGAAGGCAAAGAAAGAGAAAGAAACCACAAGAAGGCATTGACATCAGCAACTACATCATATTTTCTTGCAGGTACCAAGCCGCATGTATGATTTATTCACTAGTTTTGGCATGCATGACATATGCACGTGGTTTCTTGGTTGTGATCTGTCATGGGCATGGAGGATTGCCTAGATCAAAAGTGGATTGCCTAACCTTACCATATCTTGGATAACCATGGTGATTGTGGGTTTACTTTCATTGCTTGTTTTTTATTGGTTCTCATGTTTCCTTAACTTGGGTTGAGTTACTAGTCTTGGAGCCTTGGTTGGACAAACACTCTAGAGCCCTTGGTGGTTTGAGTTACTAGTCCTAGATCCTTGGTTGGAAAAATGCTCTAGAGACTAGTAAAAGTTGTGGGTTGAGTTACTTGTCTTGGAAACTTGCTTGGACAAACACTCTAGAGCCCTGGAAGGCTTGGGTAGAGACCAATCTGATGATGGTTTTGTGGTGTCTAACCGTGAGGTGGAATCAATGTTTGATGGGTTGAGGTGGATGGCCTTTGGAAGCCCTAGATGAGTTTTCATTGATGTGTTTTATGAGATCCCACATTCATGCTTGGAATATGGCACGAGGGTGAATGACTGAAGAGAGATTTGGCTCAGCCATTTTATGGTTGGGTGGAACGTGGTAGTCCAATCTCCAATTGTTTAATTACATTCATTAATAATAAATTATTTCCTTGATTTCCATGTGTAAAGGTATTGGTGTATTTATAGATTTGATGGCGATCATGTTTATTGTATTTATGTTCTTATTATGCTGGTTATATGCACAATTTATGACAACAATTATGTATGGATCTCAACATTTTTTTAATTGTATGTGAATGGATAATGTGTCTATGACATAATAGATGATAATTCAGCAAATGGAATGATGGAACAATGGTTCATACCGATTCTCATATGAGCATGAGAAACCTATGCTTAATTTTATTGTTTACACTTGTAGGTTACATGTTGATGACATGTTTCACAAAATGCCTCTCACGACTAGTAGGGATCTAGTCAAGGTCTTAAACAAGTATTTGCTTTAGTAATTCATTTCCATGTTACTTTACTAATTTGAAGAGATGGATCAGTTATGGGCAATGTCAGGGGCTCTGGGCCTGAAAAAGTGGCTCAAATCCTGGAGTCACAAGCACAACACTCACAATTTTGGTCCACAATCACTGGTAGGTAGGCACATGAAAGCCACTTTAGGTTGTCGGTTACTCCTTTTCCCATTGCATGAGGGAGACTATGCCACAAGGGACCTAAAACAACAGCGGAACCTAGGGACAAGTTGTCTGAGTGGCTGACTTGTCCTTTGAAGGTTCTGTTGATGATGTTGGACGTTTGTATGGTGTGTTTCCATCAGTTCCACTTCCTTAAGGTGACTTAGGAGGTCGAATCATATCATAGTGGCCTCTCATCGCATGTTTACCTCGACTGCATAGTTTCTTGGGGATATGTGGCAGGAGGGTGTCACAGAGTGGTATCAAAGCATGGTTCACCCCTCGAACTAGATGGACTATGTTTTGGTCATGCATGCATGTCAATTGCATGTGTGCCTCTTACACTTATTGCAATTAGGGTTGTAGTATGGTTATCATGGAGAATTTGTTATTGATTTCATGAAATGTATTTGAAATGACCATGTGAATGACTGTGTATGGATTATATGTCACTTACATGTTGATTTTATGGTACCTACTTACATCTTTGTATTTTAGGTTACTTTTTTGAATATTTTGATTACATGCATAATTCTTATAGGTTGATTATAAGAACTGATCGATTATGTTCGACTACATGCAGTTATGCATATTTGTAGTTGGTTTGGCATTGCTTATGCATATTGTTGGTTCCATGTGGCAATGTCTACAATGGATTAATGGTTGTTGTTGTGCATGAGTTCATAGCATGCATTGTTGATATGGCCTTGCATTGATGATTTGATCCTAGTTAGAGTAATTTTTATGAGTTGATATATTTACTCGTGTATGTCTATATGTTGTTATGATTATGTTATATATGTATCACATTGATTTGGTAATCTCGCATACAAGTATCCTCCCCGAGCTATACAATGTTACATTGGTTTGTTGTGATTTGGTTTATCTGAAATGTTATACCTTGCGGGAAGAAATATCAAATGGCTAGCAAGATGGTTGACTATAAATACTTTCCCTACGAATTTGAAGAGTAGTATGGTGCTACGAACCCCTGTGACTTGGTAGTTACATTGAGAATTTTAAAGGAGGAGATAAGGAGTTTTAAGGTTGATAATGGCAGAATCATACAGTCATAGGAAAGGTTAGAAAAGGTGAATGTAGAAATGATTCAGAGCTTGTTAGATTTGCAGTGACAAGGACCACTACAGATCAGTCATGAATAGGATGATAGAACTAATGGGGCACATGGTAGTTGGTCGAATGGTTATCATAGATCAGGTAGAGATGATACAATTAGAGATGGGAGAATGTTGGAAACTCCGGAGAGGAGAAGGGATAGGCACATGTATGATTATAGTTTTTATTCAGATAGGCACTATGATCATCATCGGTATCATCCTTACAGGAGGAATGATAGGGGATATTTTCTGGATGACTTTAAGAAGGAAAATCCACCTAATTTTGATGGATATAAAGAGATCACAAGATGCAGAGGAATGGTTACTTGGTATGAAGAAATTCTTCAGGCTGCATGAATACTTAGAGAACATGAAATCTAGAGTGGCTACTTTCAGTCTTAAAGGTAAAGAAAACATTTGGTGGGAAGATGTAAAGAATGCCAAAGATATATATGAGGAAGACCTGATTTGGAGTGAGTTTGAGCGGTTATTCAAGAAGAAGTATCTATCAGAGAGATACTTTGATGACGGGGGAAAAGAATTATATGAACTAAAAATGGGATCCATGACAGATGATGAGTACATTAGTAAGTTCTTGGAACTGTTAAGGTATGTGCCTTACCTCAAGGAGGAGAAGGCTAAGATTTAGAGATTCATTAGTGGACTATCAGTTGCATTCAAAGAAATGATTGAATTCAATGAGCCTAGATCATTGGAGGATGCCATTCGAAAGCTAAAGCATTGCTATGAACAATCGAAGTGCAGAACCAAGACTAAGACAAACTAGAGAGGTAATGTGAAGAACAAAACATAACAGTTATACATGGCTCTCATCATGATTTTATTTGTATGTGAATGGATAATGTTTCTATGACCTAATAGATGATAATGCAACAAATGAAATGAGGGAACAATGTTTCATAGACATTCTCAGATAAGTATGAGATCCCTATGCTTGATTCCATTGTTTACACCTGTAGGTTACATGTTGATGATATGTTTCACGAAATGCCTGTCATGGTTAGTAGGGATCTAGTCAAGGTCTTGAACAAGGATTTTCTTTAGTACTTTAATTTCCATGTTACTTTATTGATTTGAAGAGATGGATTAGTTCTTGGCAGTGTCCTGGGTTTTGGACCTGAGAAAGTGGCTCAAATCCTGGAGTCCCTGGCAAAATACTAACAATTTTGGACCACAGTTGCTGACAGGCAGGCCTGTGAGAGTGGATTTATGTTGGTGGTCACTCCCTTTCCCATAACATGAGAGCAACTATGGCCCATGAGACCTAAGAAAAAGTGGGACCCAGGGACAAGATTTCTGAGTGGCTGACTTGTCCTCTGGGTATTCTTTTGATGATTTTGGATATATGTATGGTGTGTTTCCGTCAGTTCCAATTCCTTAAGGTGACTTAGGAGGTCGAATCATATCATAGTGGCCTCTTGTCACATGTTTACCCCAACTAACTAGTTGCTTGAGAAAATGTGGGAGCAGGATGTTACAACTAGGATAACCCTCTACATCTTAAAGAAGATAAAGTGAAAAAATGGCCAAATAATTTCCTATGTATCCTAGATGTTGACAAGTATAACTATTCATTCACACATATCTTGGGTCCATCCATAGAAATTTAGAAATAACCATTACATTAGGTTCAAAGGAAATGATCAAGAAATGAGTTCTGGTTGAATTCCCTAATAGTTGTATATAGGTTACAAGAATTTATGCTAGATCAAGGATCAAATGTGAACATTATACCAAAGAATTCATCAAATTTTATGACAAAACAACCAAAATTGCATATTCACTAATCTAGCTATGCTTGCTAAACTAGTCAAGGATCTTCCCAATAAAAAACTAGAACATATGGAAGTATTAGATCTTTACGAAGTGAATAGTTTTGCAAATTATCAAGTCATTGATATCATAGATGATAAGTACCTACATTTTAAGGATTGATTAGGCTTTTGATAATAATTTTGTCTTCAGTTTAAACAAGTAATAATAATTGGGACAAATTCCCTCCTTTGGAAAATCTTCCTCATCAAGAAGGACCCCTCCTAGCCCTTGGAAGAATTTAATTTGGTTGATGAAAACTATTTTTTTAATGCAGAAACCCACATGTGCACAAAAGGTTAGGTCAACCCAAAAGATAATTTGGATACCCTTGGAAGCCTATAAATACAAGTGAAGTGAATCTCATTTGAACATCGTCATAAAGGGATTAATATTATTTAGGAATTATAGAAGTTATGCCATCATCTCCTCAATTTTTTTTTTTTATTTTTATTTTTTTTTTTATTTTTTTTTTTTTTTTTTTTTTTTTTTTTTTTATTTATTTTTTTTTTATTTTTTTATTTTTTTTACGGACCACTCTCTGCTAAAGTACTTGGTGAATACATTAGTCTTATAGAATTAGATATGTCAATGGTTTTTATTGCTCCTTGAAATTGGTTATGAAGTATTGTTAGGTTTGGAAAGCATAATGTGAGAACTGATCACTAGTTCAAGATTAGTATTGGTTAAATTATGTGTATCTTGGATGGATTCCCACATGTAAATTTATCTTGGATGAAATAAATGTAAGGTTATTTCACATAAATCACAAATATCCTCAATTTTGGTTAAGAGGGTTTTATGTTATATAATAATATATATATATATATATATAGTCTAACCGGGAGGTGGAAAATATGTCTAAGCGGGAGGTGGAAAATAGGCAGAGTACCAGGGCCTGTGGGAGAGAGCGAAACCCTTGTTTGGAACTTCTACAACTTCTATTCACAAATTTCCGCAACTTCTATTTGCAACCTCCATTTTCAACCTTTGACAATCACTATTCACAACCTCTCTTGGGAAAGAGCACAACCTATGTTTTCAACCTCACACCGCCTCTATTTAGTTGAGCAAGAGTGCATGGAACCTATGTTCTATTGGGAAAACAGAGGCAACATTCATATTCTTGTAAACTAATGGGTTCTAGGTTCAGGTTCATGCCCTGCCTTATCTCAAAGTTAGGAAAAAGTGAACTAATGGACCCTGCTGATTTGTCACCGATAAAAAAATCACTTGAGAAACATCCCCAGACACAATGTGAAAGTAATTCCTTGGATTTAGGCTCGACCTCTCCGAATGGCCTGCTTAAAATTGGCAAAAAACATCATATTATTTTGGAAAAATGTAGTAACTTTGAACATGAAACATTTCCCCCAAAAATGAAAACATGCAACAGTTTAACAAAATTGTTTTTTGTTAATAGATATGCAATGGTCAAAATCCCCTTCTTGTTTTGTCTATTCACTATGATTTCTATTTAGTTCTAGGCATCCATTGGAAAAAACCCTACCAGATGAAAAATGAAGTTACAATGTCAGGATAGACCTTTGAAGTTATGTATGTGTATATTGTTGACTTTGTGTGGAAATGGTTTAATCCATGAAGAGGGTGGCGAAGCAGGGTGTGGATTTAACTGTAAAAGAAAGGAATATCCTCTCTGTTGGTTACAAAAATGTGATTGGGGTTCGGAAATCATCATGGAGAATAATGTCTTATATTGAGTAGAAGGAGGAAGTGAAGGGAAATGATCACAATGTCGTGTATCAAAGATTATAGACAAAAAGTTGGAGCATATAATTCTAAGATTTCCTGTGATATTATGACCATCATTGAAGAACGCCTCATCCCTTCTTCTAGTATTTGTGAATCCATTGTGTTTTACTATAAAATGTATTTTTTCTTATATTGACCTATGAAAGCTTTGTGTAATGTGGATATTAAGCTTTTGGGTTTTCTTATTTTTGGGGTTATGGATATGGGTTTTTGTTGTTACACAAGAAAGGACATTACTACAATTATCTCGTTGGATTCAAAATAGGAAATGAGAGAAAATAAGTCACCAATCGGTCCATGAAAGCTTACGAGGTAGAAAAATTAGTTTAAAGTTTGATGTATTATATTTTTTAACTATGGAAGGGTTTAATAGTGCAATTAAAATATAAGGAAATTTTTAAATTTACCATTGATCTACTTAACAAATAGGATTTCATTTTCCAAAGGGTACATCCTATGGTGAATTTGATTATTATGGGGGCTTTCTAAGAATTTAACTGAAATCGTTGATGCAAGGAAATGTCTATTTCTCTACTAAGCCTGATTTGTTTTGGGAATTTCGAGTGGAAGGCATGATTTAGGTCCTAGCAATTGATTTTCTTAGGCTACTTATTAATGGGCAATCATTATTTTCTCCAGCAATAGAAAGTTGGCTGAAATTAAAAATTTTCACTATTTATGCCAAAGGCTGTGAATTGCATACTGACTATTGGAGAATTCTTAGGAATTTCTATGCAACATGTGAAAAATTGATAAGTGGGATTGTGTTCCCCTTCTAAAACAAGTCGATAGCTAGGCTAATAAGCATGTGAGAATTCTCTTTAATTCACTTGATGCACCATAATTAGAAGAATTATCATGATTAGAAGAGTGTGAATTGCACGCTCACTATTGGAGACCTTTTTATTGATTAGGTCCTGGGGAGATTCTATGAAACATGTGAAAACTGATAGGTGGGATTTTGTTACTTTCTAAAGCAAATTGATATCTAGGTAAGAAGCGCGCGACAATGGTATTTTAATTTTCTTGAAGCTCTACCAGTCCTCTGTGAATGGTGGTAGTTGGAATGCAGTGGTTTTCATTGGTTTTGATTATGCATTTGTTAGATATTTAAAGAGTGAAACTAGCAGAGTGGTTATTCTTGAACATTATATTATGTGTAGGTAAATATAATGGTTAATTTGTTAGCTCTTTGTTATTTTCTTCCAACGATTTCTTGGGTTGAGTAATTTGGCTTAGATGGTGTGTAGTGTATTTCTAGTTTTCTAATTTTTAAATTTCCTTTTTCACTATTCCTTGATGGTTATATGAAGTAGAAAATAAAATCACTCTCACAGGTTTTCCTAAAGCTACATACATAGAACTTTGAATATAGCCTATAGACTCAATGAAAGTCAATATTGTTGTCCTTTATGGGAAGTCTTTTGTGGCCTTGCTATACTATTGGTGGCCTTTTCATCTGGTGTAAGTGCTTCATAGAAAATTTATATTTTTCATATTTCAGGGCTATTAGTTTATTTACAATTTAACTACTTTACTATGTTTATTGGTCATATGCGTGCATCAATCTGTTGGGTGAAAACTAATGTAATCCTTGATGAGAAATATTTTTTTTCCTTGTTATAATATTGATGGTCCTTTCGATTAAAGTACTTGGCTCTAAAGACTTTGGCCAAAGTAGTCATTTATTGCAATTTACAATGCATTATTGTAGACAACTTCAAGTACTGTAGATTTAGATTTAGTGCCAACTCATCCAATCAAGCTTGGATTAGCCTTGAAATTCTATATTTTCTACTATGAAACAATAAATTCACCTGAAACATATGCATGTTTCCCTTTTTTCACTGATATACAAAGTATGCTTAAGTAGCCTAGTGCATTTAGAAAGTTTTATAAGTGAGTATATGCCAAATTTTCAATGAATTGTTTTCATATATATTATGTGTGTTGCAGGGCTTGTCATCTGGCCAAGCAAGATTTTGATGAAGCTATTGCAGAACCTGAGACCTTGAATGAAGAGTCATACAAAGATAACACTTTAGTCATGCATCTCTTCAGGGATAATCTCACTTTGTGAACCTCTGACCTCCAAGAAGATGGAGGTAGGATTGAGTTTGCGATTAACTTCTCCAAGTTTTGTATGGGAAAGCATTAGATAATTTAGCTAATTGTATTGATCACAAATATATTTGTTTAATGCCAAATGTCTATCAAATAACATTTGTTTAATATTATTCCACAATGAGGAAACATTCAAAATAATCTTAAGATAGGTTTGGCCCTTGTCCTATAAGACACAATTAGGTATGGTCAATTTATGGTGTCATCAACTTCACTATTTTTTGTAATGAAGCAAGCTAACATTTAACTATTTCCTTGCAAATGTTCACCAATAGATCAATTAGCTACTGCCAAGGAGACAAGTCGCTGAATGGGCATGGGTACAAACATGTATCCATAATCCTCTTTACTATGTTAGGATAAAGAAGAATTAGTTGCAACTTTTCCAATTGATGAATTGATAGAGACAGTTGATGATTTTGCTGGTGTTTTCCCTGGTGAAAAACAATTATCTTTTACTTATGTGTTTTTTCTTGGGAGTTCCTCTCAATTATTTATATTTCCCACTCCCTCATCTCTTGGTTATGGAACTTTATGCCTCATCATTTATATTATAACTATTTTTTTGTAGGTGGAAATTTTTATCTTAAATACTTTTACTTTTTCATTTCTTTAAGTAGTTTTTTATTCCATGGCCTTCTTGATTTTGATTGGTCATTGCAGAGCATAAGTATGAGATTGTTAAGTGATTCCAGGCTAGAAATCACATATGTGGAATTATTGGTGATGGTGTTAATGATGTATCTACACTAAAGAAGGCACACATAGGAATTGTTGTTGTTGATGCAACTGATGCAGCAACAAGTTCTTCTGACATAGTTTAAACAGAGCAAGTCTCAATGTTATTATCAACACAATGTTGAGAAGTGCTGCAATTTTCTAGAGAATGAAGAATTACACTATAAACTTACTCGCATTCCTATTCATGGATTATAAAATTACTAACATTTTCTGAATGAATTACATAAAATTTCTATGCTAATTTTGATCGATATTTTGAATACATATTTTTTATGCAAATATATGTATATCAATTACAATACATATGTGGTAAGTATGTTTTTAGTATTTAAATTGATGCACTGATATTATTTCCCTTCAAAGTAATTTTTTCCCTTTAATAAACGCGAAGTTAGCATTACAAAACTACTAATTTTTTAATCCATTGATACAATGTCATATGCCTGCTAGGTCTATTGCTCAGAGAAATACATATGTTGGTTTTTACACGAGACAATACAATGTTTTCTTTATCTAAGCCTTTCTAGGTATATTTTTTATTATTTACCTTTTTCACATGTGAGCAAGACGATAGGACTATAAAACCACTATTCCATGATTTTGTTGGTCTATATCTGCATGATCTAATGTTAATAGACCAATATATCATTGTTTTGCGTTCAGTTCACTCCAAAATTTCCAAATTTATTCTCCTCCAAATCTAGCTCCTAGTATCTTCTTCATTATGTGCACCTTCTCTTGATAATGGAGTTGTGGAATGAAAACTAAATTGCAACAAAACAAGCCCACAGGCAATAGACAATTTATTTCAATATCATTTTTTAATGCTTTTTTATTCCTAATATTTCTTCAACACTCATTTTGTGTTCAATGTGTTAATTTTTTTGGAAATGAATGGACAAATTTTGCCAAGGGCCATCTTTCCATTCCTGGTGGAACTGAATTACTATCATTTTTAATAAATAATATTTGCATTAATTTCCAAAAAAAATTGTAGAATTGAGTACATCTTGGTTTTCTCTTAACGATGCATGGTTCTTTATCCCTTTTATTAATAACTTTTTGCATTTTCAAATTTCTCCAAATAACTTCTTCCTTGGGAGTAGTTGCAGATATCAAAATCCCATAACCTCCTACCTTCTATTCAATATTGTCCTCCTTTATGCTATAATACAGATGATAGGTAATATGAATTATTTGCTTTATTTAATTAGGTTTAAATTTTAAAGGACTCTAGCCCTGCTAATTGAGTCTATATAAAATGTCAAGAGGCCTAAATGAGAAAACTAATAAGAAGTTCAAAATTCGAAAAGTTCCACAAGAAATAGTATACTTTGAATCTAACGATTTGAAGACCTTGATAGTCAGATGTTTCTTTCTTACCAATCTATAAAGTTAACTTTAATCCTACAATGAAAACATTTCACCCACTGTGGAAACAAAAATACAATGTCACTAGTGTCTCACTTGGAACCTAATAATATTTTCTTTCAGAGAGAGAAAGAGAGAACTAAGTCTGACAGTTCCAATACATCCTACTTATTTTTGTTATATGAAGGGCCTTACCATAAAATTTCAACTGTATCCACTGTGAAACACAAAAAAAGTCTCATTTGTATCTCGCTAGGCATCCAATGATCTCTTAATCTCAAAGAGAGATGGAAGTTGGAATTAATTTTGAGGATTGTAATACGTTCTACATATTTGTTGTAGGAAGGGTCCTACCATACAATTCTATAGGAATTTGATAGGAAACCCAAAATTTGAAAATGACCCTTTGTTGTAATCCATGTTCTGGAGCATTAAGATGATGTACTCATATTATGGCATGAAACAAGACATAACCCACTGACACTACACCATTCTAATGGACACACTCAACATTAGTTGTGACATCCATGAAGACATCACCAAAGGTCTCTGAAAAACACAACTACATGATCATTCTTGGAGGTGAAATAAATAGAAAGGAAGATTCTGGTTCCTAGATTTGTCCATTTAAATCCTAGAAAATGGCTATAAAAGTAGAAAGTTTCTTTTTCTTGAAGAAAAGTGAAGATTTCTCTGCACTGAACAACTAGTACTTTGGTCAATACTTTAGAAGTTAAAAGTGAAGGTGCCATGTTTCTTTCATGATGCTTGGAGAACCACTGCAAGACTTGAATAGTTGGTGACATATCGTGGTGTTCGAGCCTCCAAATAAACATCATATATCTTAAAAAGAAGAAGTATACAACATGTTATCCTCTTCATTTCCAAATTTTTGATAATCTGATTGGCAAATGGAAGGTAGTCTAAGAAAAGTGGTACCCCTTTTAATGACTATTGGGCTAAAAAATCCTCAATGTGTTTGATTTCTTGAAAGAAGGCTAGACCTTCAATTGCATCCAACTTGCTTTAGGCTCTAGGAATTATAAAAAGAATGCACTGAAGCAAGGGAACAATGAAAGAAGGTAGTCTAGGACTCTATGTGGCATGTATCCATCTCACAAAAAGTTGGGAATTATTAACAAGAAAAACTATATAAAATGAATATGAATTTTAACGAATTTTTGGCTTCATGATGGTTATTTTTTGTTTTCCATGCTCCATTTGAAATGTTATAATTCTCACTCTAGTAAACAATAAATTAATCATTTAACTTGGTATCTCAATCCATACAAGCTAAGCTAGAGTTCATATGCTTACCTTTTCTCAACATGCCATGTAGACTGTATGTATCTATTGTATATATATACTCAGTCTCTGTGTTTAACAACATTTTCTGGAAAAAAATTGAATGCTATTGTACCTCAAGCAATGGCGAGTTTAATTGGGCAGACAATTTTTTTTTAAAGAAGGGTAAACAAATATTTGTGTCTAGTATATAAACACCCACCCCCCCCACTCCCCAATTTTGTGCTTGCATGCACACACACACCCCTTGGTATTTAAAACCTAAGCTAGCGACTAACCTGATCCATCTATCAAACTCATTTTTGAACTGGAACCGAAATCTAGACTAGTTAGATCTCAATGAACTAGTCTTTAAAAAATTACCTGAAATAGTTATTTTATAATGAAAAAAATAATAATTTAAAAATTTAAAGCCATGATTCTAAACCAATAGAGACAAAATATGCAAATATTGTTTATCTATATACCATGTAAAGGTGAATATCTAAAAATGGCACCGAATGCATGTAATTTCCCAAAGGGATTAATTGGCCCAAGGGACAAAGTAGCCTATCGATCTTGTAGGATATAGATCAAGGGGAAAGCCCCAAAATACCAAAATTTTGGGACAGTTGGGCAGAAAAAGCACAATGATGGGGTTTGTTGTGAACCCCACTCAATTGATTAAGGATTAAAACCCCCTTAAGGAAATCTATAAATAAAAGAGGGTTAAATACATTTGGGGGCATCATTGGATTGGATTATTTGTCTCTGTTTTAAACCCATTTTCTCTCTGGACTAGGTTCGGTGGAGGTGATCCTATTTTCTTTTCTTTTGAAATAGGGATTTAACTATCTAATGGAGTAAAATAAAGTATTTTGGGAAGGATTTGAGAAGGACAGACACTTTGAGGTGGGCTGAGACTCTCATGGAGCTAAATATCATCTCTCTAAGGATAGAAATGAAGAACAAATTCAAGGGAAACATTTTATCTAGAAATTATGAGGAAAGTTGTCCAAGTTCTAGAGGATCTACAAGTTTGTTTGAGATCAACAATAATAAACCTCTTAATATTTTGAGGTAGCTCAACGTCTTTTTGAGATTTGGATGAGGGTTTTTTATTTTCTTCTTTCTATGATTTAAGGTTGGGGCATGCAAGTCTGTTATGAGGTATAGCAAAAGTGAATTGTTTGAACAAGTCAAAGTTTTGAAGTTGAAGATTTCTAACAAATTGATCTAACATAGATCAAAGTACTCCTTGAAGTTGGATGTTCACCATTGGAGAAAAATCCATTATGTTATGAGGGAATGCAAAAGATTGGCCTAACTTGAAGCAGATTTGAGTCACTTGGAATCACTTTGTTCTAAGAAAAGTGCAAAGGGTTTCTGGGGTAAAATTATGTATGAGAACTCTTGTATCCTGTACAAAGCTCTATTGGTCATATGAGGCTATATGAGAGTTTTTCCAAGGACTATAATAGGCCAAAATTCCCTGAAGAAGTTGCAAAGGAATTAAAGATGGCTTGGATGAATTCTTGAAGGGTTCTGAAGTCAAGAACAAGTACGATTACCAGTCTAAGTGAGTTGGTGTCCTCTCTGGTCAGTATTCAAAGAAGGAATTTCTAGGATTTTAGATTATATTACGTGAACTCAGTCTTTATTCCAAATATAAAAGTAGTTTAAGTCTTGGTGAACTTGGGTTTCACTGGATTATTATATGTGGATCAAATTGCATCATGGAATTTGTTATAGTATTTTGAATATCTATTGTGTTGTGAATAAACAATATTTCTTTCCTAAAGATGACATTATTTGAATTTCTTGGTCATTATTTGAAATAAAAAGAAGAATTTGTTAGAAACCCTTGTAAACCCTAAGGAAAAATATGCCTAAGTTATTATAATGGTATTAGAGCTAGAATCTTGCTAGTTTGGGAGGGTGTCAACCTTGTATACTTCTAGGGGATACTAGCAACATTATAGATTGAATGAATAAGGTTAACCGCAAATCATCCATGGGGGATAGGGACATTTATAGATATTATATCCTCGTTTCAATAGTGATACAACATAACTTTCTCAACATTGTACATTATAATGTCATTCTAAGTATAACATTTGATGGGATGAATTCCTTGAATAATAAAAGAAAGAAATTGTATTGGAACTTCCCTTTTCTTGGAACTGGAGTATATGACGGGATGATTAAATTTCCAAGTTATTGTCTTATCTCTCGCGTTTAAGCTTAATTTGTGATTGTTAACCAATCCAAAAATTTTGGGACACTTAATACAAGAAAGATAAACAACCATGAAATAGATTAGGATTTGGACGCTGATCCCCAAGGTCCTCTTGAAATCTCCTTTTTTTTTCCAAAATATAACCATAATTCATACATGGAGCTGATTTGTTTGTTGATTTTTCTCCCTCATCTAGCTTTATATTAATGAAATGAATTTGTATTTGTGAATCACATTCCTAGCCATGAAAAACTTTTCTTTTCTTAATTAGGCAATTTTAGTATTTAGACCATTAAGGAAGAATGTTATAAGGTCCATAAAATCACATCTTTTAAATCCACATTTAAGATGTTTCAAGATACCTAAGGTAATTACATTTTGATTTGTTGTAGGTATTTTTACTGGAGCCCACCCCAAAGATTTGAGCCTAGGTCATCACCATGACAAACACTCTAACTTGGAACTAGACCACACATTGCCTTACCAAAATTATGTGTGTTGGTACCAAGTTTAATAAACACACAATAATTATAATATAACAATTAAAACAATAAAAAGTAAATTGACACATCCTAACTAAAGTGCATGACTAACCTCTCTACCATTGTGGCTAGTCAATGCTAAGTACACCATCACATGACTTTGCAATTATATCATTCATTTCATATCCACCCTTTTTTTAATACAAGAGAAATATCTTTATATTCCATATGAGGAATATACATATTTCAATCCTCAAGGGATTGCTTGTAGAACAATACTCATAGCCATTACAATAAATACACATTATGAGTTCAACACATTGTCACATGTAGGATTTCTCCCTACCACTTGCGTTAAACCTAAATGACTTTCCATGAGAAATATCTTTATATTCCATACATGGAATATATTTGTTTTTTTTATTGATGGATTTCTTAACAAGGCTTGAAGCCATTAAAAGAAATACTCATTATGAACTTTTTTATCCCTTTACAAAGTATTTATTATTTAGTGAAAGATCACCAGAATCTTACAAGATAATATAATCTAGTGAGAGATTCACCAAAAAAAGTATATATACATTATATTATTGATAAAATCGCCTTCCATTTTTCCTACGTATCATGGGGATTCACCCATTTATTATACATATAGATTTAGGGGCATTCTTAAAATTTTCCTTGATGACTACATTTGATACAGACCTCTAGAGATAGGCTTCTATTGGTCTTTGATCTTTGTGAAGAAGAATGCTCCATTCTAACTTGGCGAATACTAGCTCCCATCTACTTCAACCCAAGCATCATGATTGGTTTCTTTAATAGTTTTATATGGGGCCATCTTCATCTGTTTTTGTGTCTGCGGGTCATGAAATTTCCTTCCTATCAAACACTTTGTTACAAACACTATTTTTATTGGATTTCTCATAGCTAGTCTTTTAGCATGAGTGCTCGCAAGAATTTCTCCCTTTTGTTTAAAATATTCGATAAATGGGGTTTTCGTGCACCTTCTGAGTTTTTAATGACTTTGGGGGTTCTTTCCTTCCAAGATAATAACACATCAATTTGTTGTTCCCAAATAAATATGAATCACATCATTACCAACTCTAATTGAAAGCTCTAGCTGCATTTCCCCATCTCTGTATCAACGGTGAACCAAAGTTTGAAATTTTGTTTGAAATTTTAATATTGTGTGTAGAAAAATATGTATATTGAATAACATTCAGGAAATTGAGAACCACCAGATGGACATTTTAAGGAAGATGACATAATGCAGACTCTGGATAGGGAAGGAAATGGTAGTTAATGGCCCACTTCTAGATTCTTATACTTTCAGTGGGACCATCTATGGACATTTCCAGATGGGAAAAATGTAGGACGTATGTAAGCTCTTAATTAAAATAATGGGCGCGAGTATGGTTCCTATACTCTTAGGCTACTTTGATAAATATACTTTATGAAGAAGGTAATATACAGTAAGCTTTTAACCTCTAACATGAAGTAGAACAAAGTGGACCTACGTTTGGTGCCAAAAATTATAGTTTCTCTTCAAAAAAGGATTGATTTAGGAAACAGGGCTAACTCTCAACATAAGTGGCAAAAGTTTTGGATCTATATATCACACTATGATAATGATTATTATATTTTAGCATTTCCCTTTGGTGTCCAAGTTCTGACATAGCACCAAAAAAATTAATTTTCACTAATACTTTGCCTGTATGACGATGTGATATGATTGAATCAATTGGGGTAGAATTAATTGTCCTTGCAAAGCCATTTTCCAAAATCATCATTGTATTTATATAAAGTAAAAAGGAAAAGAAATTTGACTGTTAACCTTAGAGCTTGTTGAGAAATTTTTGGAAGCCAACATAGTTTGCGATAGGTGTATTCACAAGCTCTAAAGGAATACCTTGTAAGGGTGTATACAAAGTCAAAGTCACTTGTCTTTTTTCAAAGACCAAGAATCCATGCATCATTTGATTTTGCGCTTAGAAGATTTAAAAGTCTAAGTTGAATTAAAACTCAATATTGGATATTAGATATGAGTTGTTCAGGTTATGCGATAGAAATAAATGTGAATTTGGCCATCAGATGAGACATTTTTATTTATAAGTGTTGCTAGAAGGATGCTTATGAAAATTTTGTATCTGAAGTTCGAACATGTCAAGCCAATGTGTTCTTTTCGCTGGCTCATTGAAGAGTGACTTCAAGTGAGCTAGGTTGTTTGGTGAACACATAGCTAAAATCATGGATTATTTTTGTAGTTGTAAGAACATTAAATGTGCATATGATCTGAACTTGTCAACCTCACAAGCTTGGCTGAATGCATCATGCATGTTGTGATTCCATTTTCTAGATAAGGATTAAGTGCTTTGTTTTCATTATTGTATATAGCAAGATACTAGACACTAGGTTAATTTTATGGTAAACCTTACTTTATATATTATATACAACATGAACATACTTGTTTATCCAACTACAACACCTAAATATATTTTGTGGAGTTATTTGAAGAGAATTCATTATGAAATAACAAAATCAGGTAATGTTGTCTTGAGTGTGTTGCTGCCATTCCATGCTTTGGAATCCCTTAAAACACATTGTGTCTTGAATTACATTACTAACTCAACAAATCATGAAATGACAATTCTAATTTTGCAGTTCACTGACCTACAACTAGCAAGTAATTTCCATGCCCATAGTTTTCAAAGCTATTGCTTAATTATTCTACGTTTTAGAGTTTTTAGTTTGAATTTGGAAAAGCAATTGTTAATTACATTTTATTTTTAAAATTTGTTTTTCAAAGTATAAATAAATTCATCACTTTGAAAACTCTCTGAGGAATTTATATTAGATAAGATTTCAAAAATCAAACCTGTGATTTCAACACCTTGATAAATTGATCAATTTTAGACAAATTTTAACAAAAAACAATAATTAAAAAAACCTCTAAACCAATTTCACTACAACATTTTCACAAATATAACAATTTGAATATGAATCCCAACACACATTGATCCCAAATCACTTCCATCCCCAAACTTATAGGTGCCTTACATTCCACCCTTTATTTTGAGCTATCTTTATCTCCATTATAGATTCTGGGAATATTTTGGAATTTGATAAACAAGAGCTATGTCCAAAAAAACTCTTATTTGTCGAATTCCAAAATATTTCCAAAATATGTAATTGAAGGATAATTTTTTAATCAAATATTTATTGGTTAAGGGTTACTTTATTATCAGAACTTCTCTCTTTAAGGGTGAAATTTACAACATAATGTTCCTTGGGAAGCATCATGATCCAAAATGTCAAAAAAAACTTGTTTGACTAGTAAAAATAAATCAAAATTCCGATCCTAACTACACCTAAACCTAACCTATCTTCTTTCTCCATAAGGTTTCTTCCCATAATCATGCTTTACATGTGGTCACAACTCCATTACTTGGTGGTAAAATCTCTTGAGTGTTCTGGTCATGCAACCATTTTGGAGGTTACCTGTGGAAAACATTTTTCTCCTTCATGCACCTTTTGGGTTAAGTTGCTTGGTTAAGGAAATGATTATCTTGCAACATTTTAAACTTTTTCATAGAAAAATTTACATTCACCTTGCATTGGAATCATACATAAAATGAACCCATGACCCATAATTCATGATTATGTACAATCTAAATTCATGGCCTATCCAGTTCACAATTTTGGTTCATGGGTTTCGTTCCTAGCCTAAAATGTCAGTAGGAACATGAGCCTTAGACAGATTACCTTCAGAATCCACACGGAACATCTAAACTTATGCGTTAACACCTTATTTGGAAACATAATCATAAAGATTCATCAATTGATTTTTCATCATCATATAGATCAAATTATATGTCATTTTATAGACATTCACATAATCAATCTTCCCAAAACATGGTTGATATTTGTGTGCTTTAGAACATTAAATGCCACCAATCATAGTGAGATGTGCTTGAGTGTGGGTTGACTAATTTTGCATTGTGGGAGAACTAATATGCATCTACAATGTCTATCAAAAGAAGAAAGGTGCATTGTAGAATGCATATGGGTTCATAAGAAAGGCATCATGTTACTATACTAACGATATAAATATAAAGGGGTATAAAAAATATTAATGAAAAAATGGATATCTAATATATCTAGTGAAATAAGAGGTTTTTTAAATTGGGAAGGTGTATTGGATTTGTATTGATATGGGGTTAAATAAAGTGATTTTTAGAGGTATTTTCCAATATGTAGTCAAATTAAGGGTATTGTTAAGGATGCCACAAACACGTGTTATGTCATAGGTTCATTGAGTGAAGCCCCCATGGTTTCGTTCTACACCAAATATGTATGATATCGAACAATAAGAACAAATTTCATCTACTATGAAAACACAAGTTGTTGAAATGAATTTGATGGTATTAATTTGATTGCCTACTATTCTACACTAACTAGCCACCCCACTATTAAAAATAAATGTGGATTATTTCCGACAAATTCATATTTTCACATTGAAGACAATTGGTTTTCTACTATGAGTTAGGGTAGCATAGTAGGAAATTCAATTCCAACAAATCCATTTCAACAAATTCATTTTTATTGTATTTGTCACTTTTAGGTCTAGGAATAAAGAAAAACAAGGAAAAAACTTCATAGATTAGTCTCTTCACTCATCAACATATCTTTATAATAAGGGGAGTCAAACAAAACCTAGGGTTTACAATTGTGTTATGATGGGAATCATGGGTTTTATGGAAATTTTAGAGTATTGGACTATAGTGTAGAGGGATTGTCTAAGTAGGGTAGGTCATTGTGGAGGGGATGTATGTGTTAAAAATTGAAACTTGGATTTGATTCCAAGGAGTAAAATAGTTAGGATATAGGTCATGCCTAGTCATTAATGAAGACATGGTGCGTAATGATTTGGACCTTTCTTTAACTATTAGTTAATCCACACATAAACCTGTGAGCACTTCAAATGTTTTAAAGCATGTTTAAATAAATATACCAAAGGGTAGAATTGTGAAGGATATCAATTAATTAAAGATGGTTTTTTATCGAATAAGGGAAGATTTTATATACCAACCTTTTCATAATTAAAAATGATCATCATAGATGTCCACGGTGTCTTGGATAGAGGGTGATTGGATTCTCTGTTAAGGGACTCCTTGATGTGAAGTCACTAGTTCAATTCCCTGCCATGATCGTTGTGATATATTTGACATGATGAAGATGTAGTCCTACCAGGTTTACAAAAAAAGAAATTCATCATCATGGATGAACTCCATAAGAGGCCCTATCATGGACTTTGGGCTATTAGATTATGATCACAATCATAAGGAATATGTATTTTTTTCCTAGCATGAAAAGGGAAATTACAAACTACATTGATGTTTTCCTTGAGTTGTTGGGTGTGGAGCCTAATTATATTCTTGACTCAAAGGCCTTGGTTCAACCACATTTGGATCTCAGTCCCTAATGGGTTGTGGGGGGCTTCCCCCCCCCCACCCCCCCACCCCACTATTGTTTCCAACTCCCTTGGTGGAGTTTTAGGGGTAGCACCCCCAAAAGTAAAATTTTGAGAAAAAAATGCCTTGTAAAATATTGTAATTTTGTAGTCAGAAATTCATTAGGCGGAAGATCTAATGGTAGAAATTATGTTAATTTTGGGTTTCTATCCCTAGAAGGTAACCCTTAGTTTATATGAGGTAATTATATTATGGTTATGTATTATTATATGAGAGAAAAGCATAGGATACTCTGTGAGAGCAAAGAGGAAGTTAAATCGGATGTGTTGTAGGTTGTATCCATTTAGTTTGTTGGATAATATAAATGAAAGGATTGGATGTTTCTCCAAGGACGTAGCCTATATTGGGTGAACCACATATATCTGTGTCTTTATATTTTTATTCTTTTCTATGTTTTTGTTTCCACCGTATTTTATGTCTTCAATTGCTTTGTTATTTAATTTCTAAAAATTGGTATCAAAGCCAAAGGTCTATTTGGCTAATAAACTCGCGGGAGAGAAGGATTCCCGCTTCGAGCAAGAGCAATGGAAGAATAGTCTAGGTTTAGGGTTGAGAAATTCAATGACCAAAATTACCAGTTATGGAAGATGGAAATTAAGGATTATTTGTATTAGAAATATCTTTACCGACCATTGAATGTAAAAGAAAATAAGCCAACAACTATGATAGACGAAGAATGGGATATTCTCGACAGAAAGGCACTAGGAACAATACGAATATTCCTGGAAGCATCAATGGCCTTCAAATTTTCAAAGGAAATGACAACAAAAGGTATAATCAAGGCCTTGGCCAAACTATATGAAAATCCCTCAACCTCAAACAAGGTACTTCTTATGAAGCATTTATTTAATTTGAATACGTTAGAAGGTGGGTTTTTTGTTGATCATTTAAAGGAATTAAAATGGTTACTAATCGGTTAAGTTCTTTAGGGGTAAATTGATGATGAAGTTAGGACTCTATTATTTATGTGCTCCTTTCTAGAAAGTTGGAATGGCTTATTCATGGCTATCAATAATTTTTTCTCTGGTTCTATTACTTTAAAGTTTGATGTTGTTGTTAGTGATATCCTTAGCAAGGAAATGCGATGGAAAAGCTCAAGTGAGACACCAGGAAATGCTTTGACTGTAGAGACTAGGGGAAGAAAAATAGAGATAGGAAAGAGCCTAGGATATTGTAGTAAGTCAAGGAAATAAATATTCAAATCCATATCAGGGATAGTGTGCTAGAAATGTGGGAAGAAAGGACACCTGAAGAAATATTGTAAATCTTAGAAATGAAAAGAAGGAGATGGACAACAAGAGAACAATCAGGAAGTGAATGTAACAAGTGATGTATTACAAGATGATTTGATTATATCATTAGAAAATATTATTTATGCCTGGATGGTAGATTCGAGGGCTTCATTCCATGCCAAGCCTAATAGAGAACATATTCATGACTATGTTTAAGGAGATTTTGGACAAGATCTTCTCGGTGATGATAAACCTTGTAAAGTTATTTGAATGGGTAAGGTACTTTTAAAGTGAAAGAATGGAAACAAATGGCTATTAAAGGAGGTAAGACATCTTCAATATCTAAAGAAAAATCTAATTTCAACAAGGTAGTTACGAGGTGAAGTTTGTGTAACTACATTTATATAAAAAAGATGGAAAGTCACTAAAGGATCCCTAGTAATATGAAAAGGAGAGAAAGTAGGTACATTGCATTTATGCAATGGTATTTCTGATTATGATAATGCTTTAACCTCTACAAGGGAAGATACAACATCGTGACATCATAGGCTTGGGCACATGAGTGAGAAGGGGATGCAAATTCTTCATTCAAGAAAATTGTTGCCAAGTTTGAAGCATGTTAATTTGGATTTCTGTGAGAATTTTGTTTGTGGAAAACAAAAGAGAGTCATATTTCTTAGAATTGGGAAAGAAAAGAAGAGTGAAAAATTAGAGGTATGGTGACAGGCTCATGTACCATCTCTTGGTGGCTTTCGTTATTATGTTACTTTTATTAATGATGTAACTAGGAAAACTTGGATTTATTGTATTTGAAAAAAATATGATGTCTTTGATACTTTTAAGAAATGGAAAGATTTGGTTGAGAATGAGAAACGAAAGAAGTTAGAGTGTCTTAGATAAGATAATGGAGGTGAATACTACAACAAGGAGTTTTATAATTATTTATCATACTATGGAATTTGTAGAGAGAAGACAATTCCAATAAAGTTGCAATAAAATGGTGTGTTAGAAAGGATAAACCAGACCTTCATGGAGCATGCAAGGTGTATGAGATTTCATGCAGGATTTCCCTTACAATTTTGGGTAGATGTTGTAGATATTATTGTTTATCTAATAAAGAGAGGGCCTTCAATTTCATTGGACAGTGGTATTATAGAGGAAGCATAGACAAGTAAGAAGGTAAACTACTCATTTCTAAAGACCTTTGGTTGTGAAACATTTTTCCACATTAATAAAGAAAATAGAAAAAAGATCAAGGAAAAATCAAAGCAGTGTACCTTTATTGGATATGATGTTAATGATTTTGGTTTTTGCTTTATGATTATGAAAGCCATAAAATTATTAGGAGTAGATATGTGGTATTCAATGAAAGGGTCTTGTACACAAATTAGTTTAAGGAATAGGAAAAATTAAACATGGAATATGTAGTTCTTAATGAGATCAAAGAAAAAGAAAATTCAAAGGTGCCAGAAAATCAAAATGAACAGTAGCATCAACAATAGGAACAATAGTATCAGGCACCTCAAACTCATGCAAGTGCAACTAGAAGATACACAAGGTTAAGTAAACCCCTTAAACGATATTCTCCTTCATTATATTATGTGTTCTTGGAGGATATTGGTGAACCAGAAATATATGAAGAAGTAAAAAGGGAGGAAACCAAAAAAGAAGTGGGAGAAAGCCATGAAAGAAGATATGGGCTTCTAGGTGCGTAACCACATTTTGGACTTAGTCAGGTTTCCTATAGGTAAAACAAAATTGCAAAATAAATGGCTTTACATGTTGAATGAAGACGATGGAGGTAAAAGGAGGTACAAGGCTAGACTTGTTGTAAAAGTTTTTATAAAATAAAGGCATAAACCTTGTTGAATTTTTTCTCTTGTTGTTAAAATGACTTCAATCAAAACTATTTTAAGTTTAGTGACAACATAAGATTTCCATCTTGAATAGTTATACATAAATACAACCTTTCTCCATGTGGATTTGGAGGAAAGGATCTGTATGCAACAACCATAAGGGTATGAGGTCAAAGCGAAGGTTAACTTAGTTTTCAAGTTGAAGAATAGCCTATATGTCTTAAAAAAGCTCCAAGACAGTGGTATCTAAAATTTGACAGGTTTATATTTGAACATGGTTATACAGTTTCAGCTGGACTTCAAGTATAATGGTAAATATGAGAAACAACTAAGTCCAAGTGGAAGCATTGTCCAACAAGTGAAGTCATGGTGTAGTTGTTATAATTAGTCTCCAAGTTGGATATTTTTGCATGTGGATCCTGATTATCTTCCTAATAGAGGTCTTGTTTCAGCCACACTTGGATCCCAACCGCTAACGCCTCCGAAAGAAAATTTTTGAGAAAAAGAATTCTTGTAAATATTATAATTTCGTATTCAATCTAATTCATTCATTAGGTGAATGATTTGACACTAGAAATTATGCTAATCTAAGGTTTCTTTCTGTGGAAGGTAACCCTCAATTTATATGAGGGAATTGTATTATGGCTATGTATTATTTTGTGAGAGAAAAAGATAGGACACTGTGTGAGAGTAAAGAGGAAGTTACAGTGGATATGTTGTAGGTTGTATCCCTTTAGTTTTAAGGATTGGTCATTTCTCCATGGGTGTATCCCAGATTGGGTGAACCACTTATATCTGTGTCTCTCTTGTTTTATGGTTTTTTGTGTTTATGTTTCTACAATATTTTTTTTGTGTTCCATTGCTCTGTTATTTAATTCTAACATGAGTTTCAACAAGTCAACGTTTAGCATTGACACCTAGAAAGTTTATTACAACCACTACCAATTCCAGTATGGAAGTGGGAAACTATATCAATGATTTCATGATAGGATTTCCAAGGAAAACAAGGAAACATGATGCAATAATGGCTGTAATGAAAAAGCTAAGAAAAGCTACTCATTTCATCCCAATAAAGTTCACCCACAAGGCAATTGATATTGCTAGTGTCTTCATGAAATAAATTTTCAAATTGCATCGAATGTGAAAGGTAATTGCATTTGATCAATATTTTAAGTTTTCAATGAACTTTTGGAAATATTTGTTCAAAATATTTGGGATATAATTGATTTTCAATAATTATTGTCACCCTAAGATGAATGGGAAAATAGAAAGGACTAATTAGGTATTAATACATGCTTTGTATGTATTTCATTAACTGTCCAGTAAAGAGGGAGGACTAACTATCCTTGGTGGAATTTACCTATAACAATGGATACCAAGGTTACCTATAACAATAATTTTATAGAAAAAAGTGTAATATCCCATTCAAATGGGATAATCTAGTGGATAGAATAACACTTAGATAGAAAATGCTTCGATAAATGGAATAAGCAGTCATCAAAATTAAGTAGAAACTAAAACAAACTCAAGACTAATAGAATAACAATGGAGATAAACATATGGTACATAGAGAATTCAAAGTGGGGAACTATGTATATCTTAAGGTGAAACCTAAGAAGAGCTCCCTGAGAGTGGAAGTTTGTGTTATACTAGCACCATGATATCATGGACCCTTTGAAGTTTTGGAAAGAGTGGGACTAGTGGCATACAAGCTTTTGCATTAGCTATAAACATTAAGACAGATGATCTTTCCATGTTTCTTTTCTTAAAAATTGTGTACTTGATTCTAATCATATTATTGATTCGATTGTGCTCCAAGTGTAGCCCGAAGGAAGTTTTTAGCCATAACCTCTATTCATATTAGATAAGAAGGTAAAACTTCTATAAAACTAAGCCATTGTGTAGGTAAAGGTGCAATGAAAGCACTTTCGAATAGATGAGGCTACATAGGAATTGGAGGATTCAATGGAAATGACATACCCATTTTTGTTTTTAGATGAAAAACACTATTCTAAATAGTAGAACATCAAGGATGTTGTTCCTTATGGGGTTGGGATTGTTATAACTCCATTTTGGTTCCAAAGATCACTATAATTAATTACGTTGATGTTTGCTATCTTAGCATTTAGATTTCATGGTTTCATCCATATGAACTCAATAAATTACAAAATATATACATGCATTTTGTGTTTCTTGTTAATGGAAAAATTTGTCGACACAACTAATTGGGAATACAAGCACTAATATGGAATATGATACCATGAGAGGGAATTAGTGTAGGGATTTTGGGAATCACCTTTCCTATAGTTTCCAAAAGCTTCATCACAACCATATTGTAAAATTTGAATTTGAAATAATTCTCTTATTCTTCCCACTCACCCAAAATGTATTGATTGAGAGAAGCGTGATAGTTGAAGAAGCCACCTTAGACAATTATGGAAGTAGAGGGTGGTGGTTGAGGAGTCTCTCAACATCAATTTCGTGGGATGGGTGAGAGTACCTACCTTCGGAATTCATGGATGACCAAGGACTACCTTGGAAAATATGGAAAACCATGAAGTTTCAAGTGGTAATTAGAAAGTAGAGTTGCACAAGGGTTATGCAATTCAAAGGGAGGAGAAGATAGTAGTGGTACATGAGTGCAAAGAAGAGAGGAAAAATCACATGCAAAGATGCTCATGTTGGAAAATGCAACAAGAAAGTCTCAATTTGATTTTTCCTTGGTCAAATTGAGAAAATTCAAATTTCCATATCAGCAGAAAACTTGGATGTAGTCAACTTGTGTTGCATGGCTCTTGTCACTTAGTTAGCTCAGTAAATTAGAGTTCGAGGAGTTGGAGCTTAATTAAGCATGTGTGATTTCTAATTTGTAGCAATCAAGGTCAATTATTTCAAGTTATTTTTAGTTAAAATAGTTCTTATTGTTGGAGGAACTAGTGGAAGTTCAGTTATGTAGTGAGACTTCAATCCAACTTAATGATCATCCAGTTAACCGATCAATCAGCCCAAAAGAGCTAGTCCATGCAGAGAATTCGAGTTCCCCATATTTGGTGGAGATTTTGAGGTAGTGTAACATTAGTTGTAGAATAGTCTTGAACGTACATGTGTTGCATGCAATCAAATGATTAACCTTGGGAATTGTGCAAGAATTTTGGAGGAAATTCCTAAATAATAGGGGCCTAATTTCCTTAGGAATTGCACAAGGAAATAAGGGCTCAAGTAGAGGCATAAATTGAAAAAGTGTGGGTCATAGCTTCTCAGTGAAAAAAGAGATAGTTTATTCACTTACAGGTTGAGCTCAAATTGAGCTAGCAATTGTAATCCAATTTGTTCATCAGATTAATTCAAGTAGGCATAAGGGGTTTTTAACAGATTTCTTTCCCTTGGAAAAATATTGTGTGCATGTGTGTTATTTATTATTTCATGTTTGTGATTGATGTTCTAAATTATGAATTGAATTCTGTAGAGAAGTCAAGTAGGATCGTGTCGTATGATTTAGATTAAAATTTCATGAGCAGCTACAATTCTACACCATAATTTCTACATGGTATCAGAGCAAGATTCACATTAGAGCGGGAATTTCGAAGTTATTTCTCAGGATGTTCTAAGTTGAAAATTCAGTGTTGCATGATCTATTTAGAGTTGGGAGAATGACCTTCAACGGGCTAATATTAAAGCGAAGCTCTAATTTCATTGCATAGTAGGATTGCATGGAGGCAGCGTTTGATGACAATGGATTACTAGAATATGTGAAGTTCTTAGTAGATTTACACAATTTCATGACAAGATTGGAGAGGTTGGTGTTAATATTGCAAAGGATGACTTGGTAAGCCTAGCTCTTCTAGGCCTTCCTAAAAGCTGGCACAACTACTAAGGCTCGGTGAATGGGAGGGAGAAATTACCGAATTGCCAATGCTTATGGTACAAATTGGTACAAGAGGATATCAGGTGGAATATCAGAGATGGAACCTCATCCAAGGGAAACGATGAAGAGAACTTTGCATTGGTCATAAAGGGAAATAAAGGCAAAGGAAATAAATCTCAAACCAAACTAGAATCTAGCCAAGGATGGAAGAAGAAAGACTTGTCCAAAATAAAATGCTTTAATTGTCATGAATTCAGGTATTATGCCACTAAGTGTGTAAACAAAAATTCGAGCAAGAAGAAGTCAAGAGGAGAAGTAGGTGAAGATTCAGCTTCACAGTTCAAACTTGACTTTACCCTTATCAGATACATGGATAGTACAATGATGGGGAGTGTGGTACTTGGACTCTAGTGCCTTGTTCCATATAATAGGGTGTAGAGACCTTTTCAGTGACCTAGAGGAGAAATATCTCCATATGCATATTGAGATGGGGGGCGACACAAGGTATAATGCAACTGGGATTGGTACAATCACCTTTTAGAGGGAGTCACGATCCCCTATCAAACTCAAGGATGTCATGTTTGTTCTAGGCTGAAAAAAGAATCTCATCTCTGTTGCAGTTTTCGAAGACCATGGTTATGATGTGATCTTCGGCAAAGGGAAAGAATTCCTAAGACACATAGCCATTGGAAAGGTGAAGCAGATAAGGGTTCATATGACCAACTTGTATAAGATAGATGTGGAAGATTGTTTTGCATTAAGTAGTGAGGAAGAAAAAGTGCAGAGCCACAATGTCTTGATCTTTGGAAGATAAGAATTGTCCATTTTCATCATGGAACCTTCAATATTATGCAATAAATAACCACTAACCTCCCCAAAGGAGCACTTGAGCAGTAAGATGTATGCAAAGGTTGTACTTTGGGGAAGTACGTGAAATCCACATTCCATGAGTGAGCCAACAAGGCACATGCAATCTTGGAAAGGATACACTCTGATGTTTGTGGACCTTTATCAACAGCCTCCACTACTAGAAATAATTATTTTTTTATTTTTATTGATGATTTCTCAAGGAAGTCTTGGATCTCCTTCACGCGGAAGAAGGATGAGAGATTCTACAAGTTTGTAGAATTCAATTCACTAGTTGAGAAAGAAACTGACAAGAAGGTGAAGGCTCTCATGAGCAATATGGAGGTGAGTATGTGTTGAATGAATTCAATAATTTCTATGCAAAAGAAGGCATTCAAAGAGAGTTGACAACACCCCAGAACACATAATAGAATGGGGTAGCTTAGAGAAAGAACTGGAGCATTGTGGGAGAAGTGAATGATATGGAACATGATCAAGGCCTACCTTTGTAATTGTGGGCTAAGGCATGCAACACATCTATATATTTGTACAACTAGAGTCCTCATCAGATTCTTGGTATGATTACACTAGAGGAGGACTTCTCAGGGAGAAATATGGATGTTTTGCACTTCACGATTTTTGGAGCCTATGTTTACTGCTATGTCGACAAAGATTATAGGAAGAAGCTTGAGTCAACAACATAGTTGGGAGTATTTATGGTTTACATAGAAAATCCTCACAGCTATCATGTGTGCTTACCCTCCCTCAGAATGATAGTTGTGCGAAGGGATGTAAAGTTCGATGAGGAGAAAGCGATGTGGTGCTCTCTTTAGAGGGAGCTTCATATCCCACTAGAGGAGGAGCTTTAGCTCCATAGGAGGAGCCTCAGGAAGTTGTGGAGTAGCCACAAACTAAGGAGCAGAGAGTGGAGACATCCAGTAAAGCATAAACATCTAGAGAAGGCAGAAAAAGAACTAGGGAAGTTGATAGACTTGTGTAGGATACGAGGGATAATATGGGATCTCCTTCAAATTTTCACAAGAAAAGGAGGACACCTAAGAGGTACACTTGCTACATCACTCTAATGACTAAGCCTATAGAGACTAAGGCATTTTATTTCAAGGAAGCAATAGAGAAACTTGTGTGGGATGATGAAATGATGGAAGAGTACAAATCCATTGTAAAGAAAAAAAATTGGGAAGTGGTCCCAGGACTAGAAGATAAATCAGCTGTGGGTTTGAGATGGATCCTCAAGGTTAAGCATGCAATAGACAGAAGAATAGAGAAGTATAAGGCTAGATTTGTGGCAAAAGGATTTTCTAAAGTTGAGGGAACTGGCTATGAGGAAATATTCACTCCCGTAGCGAGAGGTATTCATCCATTAGATCCATTCTTGCACTCACTATGTCGATGGGGTGGAAGATCTACCACATGCATGTCAAAAAAAATTTCTCAGTGGTGTTATTGATGAGGATATGTATATTGAGAAACCAAAAGGATTCGAGACATTAGATTGAGTCTCATGTGTGCAAATTCAAGTGCGCATTATACGGTCTCAAATAAGCATCCATCCTTAGTACACCAGGATCAATAGTTATCTCGCTAGTTTGGAGTTCACCAAAATTGAAGCAGATGAAATCCCTTATCACATCTTGGTAGAAGGTAAATTTCTTATTACTGTCTTATATTTTGATGATTGTATTTTAATTGGTGATGAGCAGCTGATCATATCTTGCAAAGGAATTTCAAATGAAGGGCATAGGTCTCATGCACTACTTCATTAGGTTGGAAGTATGGCACAGTTATGGAGAATTGTTTGCATATCAAGGAAAGCACGCAAATGAGATACTGTAGAGATTCCACATGGAGAGTGTAAACCCATGGAGGTACTTCTAGTGACCAATTGGAGGAAGGAGGATGCCACTTTAGGTGAAGAAGTGGATGCTACTATTTATCGACAACTAGTGGGTTCACTGATGTATCTTGTAAACACATGATTAGATATGTGCTATGTAGTCAACCATATGAGCCAAGCTATGGTTAGGACAACCAAATTATATTGGAAGGTAGAGAAGCATGTTTTACGGTACCTTAGCAACACTACCTAGTTTGGAATATGGTATAAAGAGACAAGGGGAGTGAACTTTTATGGCTTCACAAATGCAGATTGGGTAGGGAGTCCATCCAATTGAAAGAGTACATTAGGTTGAATTTCTAATGTTCGATCTATAGTTGTTTCCTGCTATAGAAGGAAGAAAATATCAGTGGCGCTCAACTCGACAGAAGCAGAATACATGGTTGCAATTCAAGCAACATGTGAGGCAATCTAGATGAGAAAGATACTTGTGGGACTGTTTGGTCAGATAATGCATCCAACTGTGATCTATTGGGATAATCAAATTTGCATTAAGCTCTCTGAGAATCTAGTATTTCATGGTCGGTCCAAGAATATATATATTTGGTATCAACATTTAGGGGACTATGTGCAAAGGCAAATATGTTGCTACAATACATTCCGACAGAGAAACAAAATGCTGAAATTTTGACTAACGAATTTTCAAGAGGGTAGTTTGATTTTCACAGGTACAGGAAAAGGGTGGTTAATAATCCCTTTCTTGTTGAGATGGACTCTTGAAAACTACATCAAGAAAGTCTCAATTTGATTTTTCCTTGGTCAAATTGAGAAAATTTGAATTTCTAGATCAACAGACAACTTGGATTCAATTAACTTTTGTGACATGGCTCTTGTCACTCAGTTAACTCAGTAAATTTGAGGTAGAGGAGTTGGATTTTAGTTGAGCATGTGTGATTTCTAATTTTTAGCAAGCAAGGTCAGTTATTTCAAGTTGTTTTCAGTTAAGCTAGTTCTAATTGTTGGAGGAACTAGTGGAAGGTTAGTTGTGGAGTGAGACTTCAGTCTAACTCCATAATCATCTAGTTAACTAATCAATCAACCCAAAATAGTTAGTGCATGTAGAGAATTCGAGTTCCCCAGTGTGGTGGAGATTCCAAGGTAGTGTAACATCAATTGTAGACTAGTCTTGAGTCTATAGGTGTTGCATGTAGTCAGATGATCAACCTTGGGAATTGGGCAAGAATTTTGGATGAAATTCCTAAATAATATGGGCCAAATTTCCTAAATAGGGGCTCTAGAAGAGGCATAAATTGACTAAGTCTAGGTTATAGCTTCTCAGTGAGTAGAGATATAGGTTATTCACTTGCAAGTTGAGCTTAAATTGAGCTAGAAATTTTAATACACTTCTATTCATTAGATTAATGCAAGCAAGCATAAGGGGTTTTTAGCATATTTATTTCCCCTAGAAGAGTATTGTGTGCATGTGTGTTATTTATTATTTCATGTCTATGATTGATGTTATAAATTGTGAATTAAATTCTACAGAGCATTAGAGTTGGATTGTGCCTTGTGATTTAGATTAAAATTTCATGAGCAGTTACAATTCTACACCATAATTTCTACAACTCACACATTGGTAGACTTATTTCTTAAGTACTTCAAGTTTTCTATACTCAATTATTTTCCTTGGTTTCCAGTATAGAACCTCTGAGACCTCTAATAATCTGAGAGGTTCATGATTTTATGCTTGCTGGGCAAGCGTGAGAGGCATGAGGTGAGGAATAATTAAGGGACTATGGATTAGTGAACATATTTCCTCATATACAATATGAGCTAACTGAGAGGCATCTGGAGATTGTGGAGACCCTAGGCCTAGTAAGGAGGATTTATTTGTCTATCTTATGTCTACTAGGTAGATTTCCCTTCATTTAACCCATTTTCTTAGAGTTTGAGAAAATTTCCGTTGTGGTATCATAAATTGCTTAGGGAGTGGCCACTTGTAGAAATACATGTGTAGTTGAGCCTACAGTTGGGTAGAAAAGACTTGTCCACAAATAGTTTGGAAACACTAAATTTTTGAATCAGTGTCTCTTTTGTATCATGATATGTCTATTTATACCTGTAATTAGTTTTTACTATCTCTCTACTTAAGTTGCAAAAAAGTCATGACCAACCTTAAAATGAGTAATTTCTAGATATCATTACCTGCAACTGCATGACGAAATGAATGGTATAGATAAAATCAACCTTGATTTCATTATGTGAATGAGCATTCTAGATTGTTGGCTATAAGAAGGGGAAGGATTCCTGAGTAGAATGATAATTATATCATGTTCTATGAATGAACTATTGTAGTGTTATTTTATTTTTATTAGTTTATATGGGAAGGATGCATGAAATCACTATATAATATAATAACTTGTAAGAAGGTCCTTGGTGCAATGGTGTATGGTTGAATGTAGGACTAGGTGGGGGAAAAATTGCAATTATGTGATAGTTTGCATTCAAGTCTCCTAAGAGGAATGATATTGCTCCCTACAAGTTTTTATGAATGGCATTTTTTATTTTTTGCCACGATTTGGTTGAAAGAAAAGAGAGTGATGTATGACTCATTTTATGAGTGTAATGTAATCTATGTGATGAATAATGCAATAATTAAATTTTCCATTCTTGATTTATATGCACATATTATGTTTATATATAAAGGTTGGATTTTGAGAAAGGAAGTGCATGGTTGAATTGGAAAGAGGAATTCTCTACTTGTTATGCATTTAAAGATTGAATTTCTTAAGCCTTGATTATCTCATTTTGTATAATGATACATGATTTATATGAGGAGATTGACAAATGAAGGTTGTTTTGGTCTTATGAATCTTTATATTTTTATATATAGAGAGGAAAATTGGTGAGAGGTTCATCATAGTTAGGAGAGTGTTGATGGTACTCGAAATCCATCAACCAAGGGGGTCTCCCCAGTATGAAGTCCCAACTCGGATTCACACTTTTTGGAGTAGGAGCCCCATCCTAAGTATCGGATTGACCACCATAACTTAAAGGTTTGCCTCGGCTACAATGAATAAAATAACATAGTATGCACATAACCTTTGAAATCAATGAAAAATTTGACACTATGAAACACCAATTACAATGTGTAGAAGGAGACTTTCACGAGCAGGGAGAGAGGAGTGAGTCTCTGGAAGGAAGTGATAATACTAACCTAAGAGAGACACACAAGAGAATGAAAATATTTTTTAGTTATCTAGTGAATTAGTTCACACAAACACAATGATCATTAGAGAAAATACAACACGCATTCAATAAGATAAGTACCAAAGCCACCGAAATAGTTCAATTTACTTAACACACGTGAAAAAAACACATATTGTAAACTCATAAAGAATAACCTTACTACATTCACGATACATGCTTGAAAATATGTTGGCTCAATGAGTTTTTGATTATTATGTGAAATACCCAAGTACACAATTACAATGACGAGCCACTAGCTCCAATAGTGGAACATTAAGTCACTTCTTGCTTCTCCAACTAATGATCTTATCTACTATGCTAAGTTAGAGAAGCCAACGCTAGCTCTCCAAAGGCTAAGCCTCCAAAATTCATTTTCTTGAGTTATTGTTGTGTCCTTTATTTTTTGGTAAACAGGATGATCAAAATTTGTGGAAGGAAAATATCTAAAGTGGTCAGCAATAGGTCACTAGTAGTGTAAAAGAAACAAGGAAGTAAAGTATTTGGACTTGCAGAGCTGAAAACCATTGAAGCACATCACAAAAGCAAGAAAATGGAACCAATTTTGCAAAGATCAAAAGGAAAATGGGAAAACGGTTCCATGATTTTGGGAAAAAGGGACCAAATCTAGGCAGGATCAATAAGATTCCAAAAAAGACCATATTAAGTGAGTGTGCATATAAAGGAGAGCATAAAAGAGTGAATTCAACAACAATTTTACATATATATCGACTCTTTATGCTAGAGTATTTGGTGACGCAGATCTTTGTGTTTGCGCAAAAGATCTAGAACATGTTTTGTAGAGGTTGATGTAATATTTTGATTGACAGAGTCCCGCAAATCTTCCTGATCCATGATGTAATGGATGTTGTTAATAATAAAATGGAGATTGGGAAATTATGTGTTGATGTTGTGATTGTGTGACGAATGTATGACCCCCTTTAAATTTTCAATTTTATTTACGCAGAGTAATGTTTTGAATTCTTTTGTAATGGTTGTATGTTTCAATTATGTTATACTTGTGTAGACGATAATTGTTCATAATCTTAGTTATATTTCGATATTTATCTAGAATCCCTTTAATTTTTGTGGTTTTGGCTCGCCTCAGGTGAGACGCTCCTTTGAAAAAGGAAGTCATTAGGGGAATTTTGAGGTCTAAAATTGGCCTCCTAAGGAAATTATAAAATAATAGTGCAAATAATAAAATAAGATTAGATTACATCATCAAATTTTGGAGGGAAAAAGGAAAAAACTACTTTTTCAACTTATATCCCTATGGGTTTACACAAATTTCGAGTGGGGAAACTAGTTGGATGCATTCCTCATAAAAGGAGTACCCATGTTGCATAATTTCGATGGACTCTGCTACACGAAAAATGAGAAATGAATGAAAAAACATGATTGCAATCATGTTTATGTATTTCTCATTTTTCATGTAGCGGGGTCCATCAAAAGTATGCAACATGGGTACACCTTGCATGAGGAATTAATTTTTTCATCCAATGAGTACCCCCACTTGAAATTTGAGTAAAACCTTAGGGAGATAAGTTGAAAATACAAGTTGAAAATTATTTTTTTATTTTTTTACGTTTTTACCCCAAAATTTGTGAATCATACCCCATGGTTGACATAATGATCTTGAATCATATTGGTTCTTATAAAGTTTATTTTTGTTTTGCATTTTTCTTAGGTGGCCCGTTTTATACCTCAAAAGTTCTCTAATGGAAAATGTCGGCGAAGAGCTAGACTATGACGGCTTCCTTTGTTGGGAACTTAGGCTAAATTTGGGTCATTTACTGTTCAAAATTTTCCACCAAAAAATGGTTCCATTGTTGGGACCCTAAGCTCAATATGGGATCTAGAATTTTATAAGGGTATTCAAAATTAGTGGCATAAGAAAATTGATCACTTTATTTTGCAACAAGCTCAACTGCAACAAAAGAACCTAGACTGGGTTAGGGCTGAATTTTTGTATGCTAAACCTCTTTGTGATAAATACAAAATATTTTAGTGTGAGTTTGTTGAGAAGTTACATGATTGGTTAAAATTATTGTGAATCAAGGTGGGGGTTGGAAGCCGGCTTGTAATCTGCAGAGACTGATCGACCACTAATTTGGATAAACTCCATTGGTTGGATACAGATCTGGCAAGGGCTATTGACTTTTTGGTAAATGTGGTGATAGAAGGTTATATTATTGAATTTGCAACCAAATATCATCGATCCTTTTCTAGAGAAGAAGCAGTTTTCATGTTTGGGTTGCAGGGAAGATTGTTGAAATAAATTCCCCTATGGATCAAGGTATTGATGGTTGAAGAAAATATGCTACTATTCCAAGAAGATCGAATGGCCGCTTAAAATCATAGGTGCTGGGGGTTGCACCTGGGGGGAGGAATGCTGTCTAATTAAGGAAAATGAGGCATTGTTGCGATGGATCTAGAGGATAGGCGAGGCATGATATTTTAGAGCATTGCGAAGGGCGAGAATAGTTGACGAGCAGAGAGAAAGGATGTTGCGAGTGATTAGGTGTAGGATGAGAGAGTTTCAGAGGATAGGAGAAGTCGTGATAGGTTCACAATCATGGAAGTATAACTTGGATAGTCTTGAGTTACGGGTAAGTGGAGAAAATGAAGGACTTTCATCTGGCAAAGTAGGAGACGTCAACGACAGATTTATGTGGAATTCAATAGGGATTGGTTGACCCCAATTAGTGTCAGAAGGATTTCATACACCTAAGCCATCTTTGCAACCGATTATGATGTCAGGGGAGCATACTCTAGTAGATCATATGAATTTTTTGATGAGGTGACTTTTTTTTGAAGATGAGTTAGTCCCCAACAGCAACAACTTGTAGCATACAACTAAAAATTCTCCTCTCCCTAACCTTCCCCTAGTACTGTATCAAAATCCTGATTATTTATTTTCTAAGTTAACTAAAACTATCAAATTTCAGTAAGTACACTTTAGGTATAGTGTTAGTAGCTCTAGTGGAAGAAGTAGTACTAGTAATGGTGTTCAATCCAACTTGGTCAATAATTTCTAGTCAGGTTCAAAGGGATTTATAGTTTTTGATCTACGGAGATGAAATTTAGGTCGAGATCATTTATCTCATCTTGAATTAGGAGAATCGAGGGGATCAGTGGATGACAAATTGTTGGACATTCACTGATTCCACATTGAAGCAATTCCAAATTATCTGGAGTATATTGCATTGTTTCTCGCAACAGGTCAATGCACGAAGGAATATACATCCATGCAGAAATGACATATAGTTGTTTATGTCGCTAATTATATAATTGATTGTAGGACAATTGTATAAAATTGGACTTGATCACCTTCTAAGACGTTGTGCATTGAATCATGAGCGGGATAATACTTTATGAGAATTTCATGCAGGTGGCTTCAGAGGTCATGTTGGAGGAAAGGCTACTACTCATAAAGTGTTACAAACTAGTTTATGGTGGCCAACTTTGTTTAAAGATTCCAATGAATATGGAAAGAAGTATGATGTTTTCCAAAGGGTTGGTTGTCCATCACAACAAGATGAGATGCCTCTACATCCAATTAGGGCTTTAGAATCATTTTAGAAATGGGTTATTGATTTCATTGGACTAATAAACCCACATGCTCGCCATTCTCACGCTAGATATATCATTACTGAAACAGATTACCTAACATGTTGGGAAGAAGTAGCTCATTTTAAAGACTACACCACTGATACAACAACATGATTCATTTTTTAAAACATAATTACCAGATTTGGATGCCCCTAAAGTCTTACTAGTGACTAGGGGTTCCCCCTTCATTAATGATAGAGTTCAAACACTACTACATAACTTTATGATACAACAACACAAGAGTAGTCCTTATCATGATTCCGCAAGAAAATGTTATTCTCGAATATTTTAATAAAATTTTGGAGAAAGGACTTACCAATATCTACTCAATGAATCATGATGATTGGGATGAGTGAGTTCCTGCAAAATTATTGGCTTACTTCACTACAACCAAGATATTGCATAAATATACCCATTTTTAGTTGGTTAATGGCCGAGAAGCAGTGTTTCCATCAAAATTTATAGTCCGTAACATTTTTATCCCTCATGCTCCCAAGATGTCAGAGTACAAATCCATCCCAAAAAGGTTGCAGGAGTTATGGAAATTGGATGAGAAACACTTCATTGTAGACTTCCACCAGGTAGTTGATAAAGAAAGACAAAAGGACTGAAATGATTAACACATCAAGAATTCATTTTATGTTGGGTATCATGTGTTACTTTATGACAGTAAGTACCTGAAGCATCCTAGTAAGCTCCAGATGGTTTGGCTTGGTCCATTTTATGTTTCGGAAATTCAAAATTATGGAGCTCTCAGGCTTGATCAATTAGATGGCATCCTCTTGTCCGGATGGATGAATGACACTCGATTAAAGCCCTATTTTGTCTCATAAATTTTTGGTTAATGTGCTCTCTAAAAAGGGAATATGATTTAGGTTATTAGAATAGTTTAGTCATTTATAGTTAGCATTTTTTCCTTTCATATTTTTGATAGTCATAGCTAGAGTCAGTATTTTTTTTTTTGTTATAAGGTCAATAAATCTTTTCAGGTTGCGACCTAAAGAAAGTGATTTTAGTTGGGGAGGGTTTTGGCGCATCCTCTCTTGTCATTTGATTTTAATACTTGTCTTGTCAGTCATTAAGTCCAGTATTGTCTTAGTTAGGTCGTAGTCTGATCTACTCGTCTATCGACAAGATATACCATTACTCCTTGATCCAAAGTGTTAGTCATTTAAGTTGTCAAAGAAAGTGGAGCAATTTGTCATAATCATGAGGGATTTTCAGGTCCCGTGCATATCCATAGAGTAACAATAAAGTCAATTCAACCTTTTGTTGTACATCTCTCTATACAACCAATAGTTGTTGTCTTTTGTATGTCATTCCACTTAGCATTCCCTAGTTTTTCACCCTATCTTCTATGTCGCGTTCTGTTGAGTATATAGTTTTTTGTCGTCCGTCTATTATTTTTTTTACAGTCGTCACTCTCATACAATGGGTTTCACTATTAAAACTTTTTTGTATCTTTTCCCCATCGAATCTTGTATTTATTCTTGTGACGACCTCCTTGGAAAATATGACAAAGTCACTCTAATCAGCAATGATCTTTCAGGCCTGGAAGTTTTCCCCTCCCTCTGCACTGAAATTTTCATGGAGCTAAATGTTAGACCCAATTTCAGATCTAATATCAATATAAAAGTTGACTTCCTCCCATTAAAATAGTCCTCCTTATTGATTCTATGTGACTTACTTGTATTTGGTACCACGGGGGAGGTCATGAGGTGTACTAAGTTCCTAATCAGTTGCCTGCATGGAGGTTTGCTATGGTTGGACTAGGAATACCTAACCCATATTAAATATATCATAACCTCATTTGAATCCATAAATATGGCTTTGATGTTAATACAAAATTCTATAAGATCTCAAAGCAGGGCAAGAAGAAGGCTGAGAATAACGTCTATAGCAAGTATAGTACTGAAAGGAAGGGATGATGAGTTGTTATTGAGATGATCAATAATCAATCTATCAAGGTCACCTACACTATAATTCCCAGAAAGCTCATGCGGCATTTCACAAGAGGGCCCCATGTTCTCTGGATACAATCTATGTTCCCAAGGCCTATGTTCAAGGAGATCAACTAAGTTGGTCTAGCTACTTGCTCAATGAATTATTCGAAGCCATAAAAGATGTCCATGTTAGGGCTACTTCATTTTGGGGTATGTACTTATTCCTCTCGCCATATACAAATGGTGTGCACCTAATGGAAGAGAATTAGAACCTCGTCCTAAAGATGAATCATTCACTTATGCATATGCTCGTGGTGCATCACTGAAGATACAATCAATCATGATTTTGATGACCTTGCCTTTGGGAATTGGTGTAATAAGATGGTTGGTGTTACCTACAAATTTTCTAGAGTGCTTCTTATTCTCCTGTACTCATATGCTCACAAAATCGATATTTTCCGCAATCATTGTTACATTCAACCAATGAATGTTCACATGTAACTTTATCCATGCGCAAGTTTCCCTTTTATCTCAACAAGAATGCATTCCATAGTGAGGTTCTTTCATGGTTTGGCATAATTGCGTGGAAGCAATATGATCAATACTTTTATTATTTTGATACTGTGCACCCCAAACATTCCACTAAATATGCTCCTTCTTCCTTTCAAAAGTGTCTCGTCAATACAGATGAAGACATTCAACCCCTATTGAATAAGGTGAAGGAATGAATTTCCTTGGCATATACAACTTGGTCAAAGGTAGGTTCTCTGGTTCATCAAGCCACAATTATTCTTTCCATTATTCTAATTTATGTTGCACCACCCACTATTGCATCCACTCTCCTGCTAGTTACCACTACCACTTCAGTCTCTCCTTGTCAAGCATGTCCACATCCTACCTTAACGTCAGCTAGTTTCATCAACCTTACTGATGAACATCCAACCACTAATTTGCCTAGTGTTCTTATATCTAAAGAACATCCCCCTTCTCCACATCCCACTTTTAATGCTTCACCAAGGACTTTTAAAGAAACCATCTTTGACGAACTTGATTCCCTTGGAGGATTTGATGAACCTACTGCCATGGATACTGAGCAATTCACTATCACTTCTAGTATCTTGCTTCCTCCCATTTTTGCTCCTTCATCTCCATTGTCATTGGTCTATGAGCCAATTGTCCTTGAATTCATTATCCCTTCTTCACCACCGAGTTCAGTTCTCTCTATAGAACATGTCGCTACTTTTATCCGTGATCCTCAGCATTGTTGCTAAGTCATTTCTCTCATTGCCTAACATCATGATATTGTTCCGTTTCTTCCATCACCAAATTTATTACAGCTTCATCAAGATGTCTCAAAGGAAAATAATGAGGAGCGATAATATTATCCCCAATGTCAATTGGATAAATAAGTTACCAGTAGGAAACCTCTACAAGCAAGGTTCTGACCATTAGATACACTTTTGATAGATTCCCTTAGTACATCATCTCACCCATAATTCTTCTAGTTTATTCATTCTTTTGCGTCCCAAATTGAAGATTTCCTAGTCCATATGGAACTCTAGTGTACCAACCTCTCAGTAGCATGTGATCAATATCAACAACAACTTGCATTGGTTACAAGTGAGGGTGACCAAATCCATACAGGCAAAGCCCAACTCAAGCAACAGTTATTAGAATTAGGTACCAAATTCAAGTGAATTTGGCCTAATGTTGTTGTGTGTTGATGAGAAACCCAAAAATATTGTCCCTTGTTCCCCTGCCAAATGATATGAATATGTTGAAGCGACATGTGTCAAATTAGTTGCGTAGAACCAAGAGTTGTAGGCTACTATAACTAAAATCTCACATGTAGTACCAAATCTATCTTCCCAATATCATGAGCAGGTTTCTCAATAGAACGACCGCATTGGCCATCAAAGAAATTGTTCCTCAACTCATGCAGGTCTCCCAGGATATTTTTAGTTAGATTTGTGACTAGAGTGTTGTCCTCACTAAGAAAAATCAATCTATTTATCCACTTCAAGAGTATGTTAAATAGTTGTTCTCGTAGGCAATGAACACCTCCCACATAGAGTAAAAGAAAGTGCTTTGGGCATAAGTAGATACACTTAAGGACCAGATTAATCAACTTGAGGATGCTTCCCAGCTCACCAAGTGAGTACTAAAGGACCTGTTGAAGGCCCCAAAAATCGGGTCTACAACAAGGGGGATACCCGCCAGGTCTGGACCTTGGTTGGCAGCTCCTTATCCGTTTGGTATAGCGGGTCCAATTGGGGACATGGGACCAGTTTCCCAATTCAGTGTGTGTGTGTGAGAAAGATGGGTATTTCTGTTCTAAATGGAATACTTCTATTCTATTTCCAATCTAATATTATGCTATTGTGTTCTAATAAACAGAAAAACATCAAAATTTATGCTAACCCGGGGTGTGATCTTTCTTCTATGCGGTCTAAAAAGATTTCAAACAATAACTGATAATAAATATCATTTAGCTATTATAAGAAAAGAATTCAATAAAGATGAACTACTTCGTATAAGAAGTTAGACGAAACAGTTGTGAAAACTTATCGCATAAATGAGCTATTCATACACTAAGCATAAATAAATAGCTATCACCGTACAAAAGTGCCAAATGCTAACTTAGGCATCCATGCTGCAATATATAAAGAACTGAAAACTGAATATTACTTTAACGCATAAGCAGAAATGGTTAAGAGATAAAAGTACCATTTATAACTAGTCCTACTCATGAGCTTCAAGCAATAATTGATTTATCTCTCCTTGATTTAACATCCACTATGAGTACAGAAGTGCAACATCAGTAGTAGATATTAAATGAAAATAACAAATAAACCATGTTCCATTCATTCATCAAAACCTCCTCTGAGGGTGAAAAAGTGCATGTTCTGAGGACAAGTTTTTGATAAATTTTTGGACCCTTCTCTAAATGCATGAGAAGGGTTTAAATACTACTAACTAAATAACTTGTTTACAGAAATTCAGGATTCGGTTTAAATGACCGTCCTTTTTCTAAGTAAAAATATTTCTAAAATTAAATCTAATATCTAACTATCTTTAAATTTTCTCCTTCACGTCGCAAGCATTCAATATTTGCCTGAGTAGAGTCGGCTGACTGTCTTCCGTCTTTGGTTGAGTTAAGCAAACTGAATCAACAAGAGCTGGCACTATCTTCTCAGCAAAATTGATGATATACTTGGAGTCATCCAATGACTAGGTGGCTTTACTATGTATGACTGGTAATAATCCCATTTTAACTTGGTTAACCCTCTGATCGCTTCTGTTTTAGCTTTCTGTTTCCAGTTTGTTTCTATCGCTGCTTCCTTGCAATTTTCGGGGCTTGTAGGTGACTGAGTAATTAGATGCCTTCCTTTCCGAGCAAGTTTTCTTAGCGATGCGCGATTAGCGCTAAGTGCTAATCGCGCATCAGAAACTGCCTCTGTTTCTTGATCCGGGCTTCCCTTATGTGTTTTTCGCCTCTTGCGCCTTTTTCTCTTATCGGGTATAAAGCTAAAAATTTGTAAAAATAGTGATTCCGTGAGCTCTTGACCTTGAGCATTAGACTGTCTTTTTCTGGTATCAGCATCGTTCAGTACCCATTCAACTGTGGTTGGATATGATAAATCTGTAATGGATGCCTTAGAAAAGTTCTGCTGCTCTTTCTCTCCTTTAAGTGGATTAGGTGTGCCTTCCGAAATGGACATTGGAGTACTGTCTTTCCTCCTCATAGTTTCCTCCATACTGCCTTGTATAATGCTTCGTCCTTTGTTCCTGCAGTTTACAATTGAGGTGGAAGTAATGATAAAAATAACGACAAGAAAACTTTAAATGCCGAAGATATGCAAAACACACCACCTTACGTGAACTAGTTCTTCGAAAAACACTACACCATACTTCATTAACAACTGGCAACAACTCATTAATCTGCATTAAAGCGCATGACTAGTTTTTGGCCTAAAAAGTTTTCTCGAATAATGAGCCAGGATCAATTGCGATGGAGAGGTTATGCAATTTTGCTTTGCGATATCGCAGATCGTTGTATCGCATTACCGCAGTTGCATCGTGTTGTTTTATCGTAAGGTTGCTTGGTCGCACTATTGCAAGATCACAGGATCGCAGGATCGCATATCGCGTAATCGTTATAATCATTATGTGTAATTCATGTGATTTTTGCGATGTGCGATATGCGATATCACATATCGGCGATTTTAAGTTTTTTAATGTGAGTGCTTCTTAATGCATGCGATGCGATGGAGTTTCGCGTCGCAATCTCGCGTTTTTTATCATTTTGGCTTATTTAGAAGGTATCCTATCATTCTTTGTGCGATGCGATCTCTCTTAAGGAGTGAATTTACTTTCTTCATTATGAAACTTAG